>BGPR01000065.1:1885099-1912591 GCA_013235015.1 Araneus ventricosus
TTTTTGCTTACAGTATATAACCATGATCCTAACTGGTGGTCATCCAAGAAACTGCTGACTTTCGCTATGAGCCAATAGAGTGCACACAGCAGTATCCCACTCTCCAAATTTCCGCGCAACTCTAACGTGAGGTGCATTTGAGACTTCACGGCAGATTTGATGTGCAAAAGCTCCACCTACAAGGCCTATGTTTGTTTGAAACGAGGCTCTCCAAACTCGAAGCCTCCAAGCTATCTTAGAGGGACGCAGTAAGATCACAGCTTCACGTCTAAAGGGTTCCAGGTTTGAAACCCGATTCCACCAAAGCTCCACCGTCTATATGGGCTTGGTCTGACGTCGAATGACAAAGTATATTTGGAGGGATGGGTGATGGCTTAGGTGTCGGGCATTTTATCTGAACCCAGTTCAAAATTGAGAGATCCGTCCAAAATCGCTGTTCGTGTTGTTTCAAAACGCAATGTTAAGATAACCAAACTAAACTTACCCAAGCCATCATGGCAAAATGCGGACTCGGCATCTTACCACCATTTCTTGATTATTTTCAGAATGTGTTTTATTGAAGTACACGATTCCTAGACAGTGAAATGGAAATAAAAAGAACTACAAGGGTTTTCTTTTTTAATTTTTAGTTTTTCTTTATCTAGAATGGCGAATTCTCTGTTCTATTCACTTACTTCTGTTCTGATAAACGAATACTTTGGAAAATGACGTGGACCAAGTCAGTGGCCTTCCCATTCCGACAAAGAGAAAATTTGTTCTCTCTCTTTTAGACTCGAAATAAGCCTTCCTCACTCGATATTTCAATAAGAATCCTGCTCCAGTACACGTGCGAAGCCTGCCGCAATTGCATTCGATTGAGACCAAATTGCTCTCTACTTACTTAGTCTTAGGACTTTTTATTTGACTTCAGACGTCACCAGCTCGAGGTATCCGTCGACTTGTTTTCACTCTGAATTGCAGCAGATTTTCTTAATCGAACAATCAGAGTGGGTTGAGGAGGTCAGGATGCTGATTTCCACGCTCATTGGAGCCACTCTTGGCTCGGAAGATGTCCAACGACGCTTCCTTCGAAGAAATTTCGCAATGGTGGTGTTGGCAGGCAGTACGCAGCATTTGATGGACTACACAAAATCGTTACGAGTTCTCTGGAGGCTATTGTGCTTATCGCTTGTTGGTGATGTTTAGTTGAGTGAAATGATTCTGAAATCAACATGAAATTTCGAAGGCAAGGAGTTGTGGTTGTTATTTGTCGCTCCTTTACCGCTGGTGTGAGTATTAAATAAAATTTATTTGGAATTTAATGTCTGGAAAGAGTTAAGATAACTGAAAACCTTATCGTTTATTGGTGGATTTATTTAGAAACAACTAAAATGAAGAAAACAGAGAACCTGAAATTCAGAAGGTAACCTTTTGGGATAGAAAACCGTAGCGTTATTTTTTCTGTCTTGTTCATTACGTTTTTAACACTGATAAATGTTGGAAGTTACGCTTTTCTGGAGATACTATTGTTCAGAAACGATTAAATTAATCATTCTTACATATTTCTGGCTTCATATTACGTATGATGTTATGAAATTTGTTAAATATGTCATAGTGCGTCAAATTAACGAAAAAGAAAAATAAAGCAAATTGCCTTGTTGCAAAAAGTGCCTTGCGAGTGTATTTATAGTGATGTTGTCAGTAGATTTAATTGTTTAAACTCGAATGTTTTATTTATTTTATTTTTATTAATTTATTTTTTACATCTTGTAAGTTATTGTGCATCAGGATGTGTTTAATTTTCTCCAAAAAGGGGAAACTACTGAAACTTGCAGAAATTATGAAAAAAAATCAAAATGAAATAATTGAAAATTCTTTATTCGTAGAATTGCAATTTCTTCAAAAAATTAGGTATAATTTTTTTTCAAATTAAATATTAAACTTCTACTAATTGATATTCCTTATCTTCAAAAAATTAAAAAAAAGTATGTTTTAACAGTATATAGTTACCAGACTTATATGTAATATGCGCCCTTCTTTATACTAAATTCTTCGGAATAAGTTATTACAGAAATTCATTAATGAATATAATATGACTTTTATTTAAGCTACTATATTTCCTTCATATCTTTAAATAGATAAATTAATCACTCTTTATCTGTTTTTGAAAATCAAAATTGATATCTGGTTTATGAAGCAAATAAATTAACCGCGCCAAAACAATGGATGCTTTTCTTAATAAAAAATATCAGTGTTGTTGAGAAAACTAATTTCAGTCTTGTTGTGATTTAAGAAGTTCATCCTCTTCTAAAATGTTTTACATCTACAATGTTCAGATGTAACAAAAACAAATTTCTCATAGAAATAATCATCACAATATATCATGTATCAAAATAAAGCTTTTTTGTTCTTAAGGTAAGGTAAAATCAAACCACAAATGAATAATTGAATTTTTAAAAAACTTATTGTGCAATATTATTTTTAAATTACCTCCTGACTTAAAGAACCAACTTCCTAAAAATTATAGCCCACTGGAGGTTTTATTATCTTTTTGTCATTCCTGCGTCCCAAGCTACATGATTTCTAAATCTGCTTTGGCAGATTTATTCCATATTCTATCTTCTCACATCCAGCTACATGCATTATGTATTTCAAAAATTTTTTCATAAAATTGCGTCTCAATTCTTCTCTTAGAATTTTTTGTTTGATTTTTTTAAAATTTTCAATTTTCTAATAAGACGAGAAAGCAAATGCTGATACATTCCCATCTACCTCAACCAAGTATCAGTTACAATAATGCACAGGCTTTTCCGATCTACCTTTTGCAGGAGCTTGCCAACCTTGACTTTTAGGTACAAAATGCACTTAACAAATGGCACCTTTCAAACTAATGAATCATACAATTTGTGAATAACAGCATGCAGTTTTGGGGTATAGATGAATGCACAAAACTTGTTAAGCAAGAAAATTTTCATGATGACTAAAATGCGTCTATTCGGTTCAGCAAAAACAGCTACCAATACAACGAACGATACAGAAAAGAATAACTCTTCTCAAATGCACAGTACATGTAATGTGGGAATTTTTTGCGATTATTTTGCTCCGCATTTAAAACTAACGTCACCCTTTCACTTTATTAAACATTCATTTAATTTCCAAAAATAAAATATATTTGAAAATTCTATTTCAGAAATAGACATCATTGGAGTTTTATTGCTCTTCTCAAGATGACCGATTCTTTCCATAATTTGAATCGTTCAAGTGAGACATCATCCTGGAACTAATTATTCGCCATGCCATCGAAGGACATTCAGGACGGACTTGAGATGAATGAAGGTGTGAAGGATGGATTTCGGGATCCAGAATACGACCCCGATCTGCCGAGAATAGTAATGAATTCAGCGGACAAGAAAGGGGTATCGCCTCGAGACAGTGTAAGTTTTCCTTTTTATTCGATTTCGAATGATTGCAAATGGAATATTTAGGAGGCAATGATACAATATCCTTTTAAAAAATATGAAAGTCTTAAGATGAAATCACAAGTGTATTTTATAGTTTGGAAATCCAAATATCTGTTGAAAACAAAGCAAAAGATTTGGGGCGAGTAGCATTTTAAACTGATTTTGTTCTGCTAAAAATCACTCTTACCTGATTATGTGGTATATTACGTATGCGAGGTTTGTACTGTCTGTAGCTTTCTGTAAGAAAAAAGTGAAACGTTTGTTGTTCTACCGAAGAAGTATCTGCTGCGGAGGCAACTGTTTAAGCACCGAATCCTGAGAAATTGAATGTGATATCGGTCCAAGATCTAATCTAAACAAAGATCCAAAATATCCCTATTAGCACAAGATATTTTGCGTTATCTCCACGATGTTGCTACGATAGTCTGAATGTCGTATAACATCGTAAAGATATCGTATGAATAATTTAGAGCATCTTGTGTTAATAGGAACTGTCAGGATTGGAAAATAATTTTTCAAATTGACAGAAACCTTCATTAGCTGGTTATTTTTTTCCTTGCAATATCTTGAGAAATAACTTCTTGTGCACCAACAAGTACAACACAAGGCTTACAGAAGTAAGTAAAAGACTCAAAAAAAGGGTTGAAGGAAGCTTCAAATTAAATGAAACAAGAACAAATATTTACAGTGTGCTACATTATAATTGTAAAAGAATCACTACACTTTTTTTACTTTTATACTAAATAAAAATAGAAAGCAAGTAACGATTGTACCAAGTTAAAATATGAAGTACAGTTTACAAGTTGATGCTGAATTAAATTTTTCAATGAGATTTTCATTTATGCTCTCTCTGCAGTAAAAATCTTTTGTAAACTCTAAATGTAAAAATTCTCGGTTGCCACCAAATTAAGCATCACTTAGTTGAGGTCACTTATTTAAATCTAACTGAAAGAAACAGTTTTTGGCAGAAGAAAATTGGGGTTGCATAAGTACCGAAATTCTGAAATGTATGTTTGCTGAAATATTATGACAGCTGCAATAATATACGACTTAAAATATCCGAAAAGGTAATTTGATAGGAAAATAAACGAATAAATGCGCATATAAACTTCATAGCAAAAAAAATATATAGTTAAGAGACTAATTTTCAAACAGAATTTAAGCTACTTTTTTATATCTACAAAGGATTTTAAATTCTTTTCTTTCACAGGATGCTCTAAATTTTACTGTAAATATCTACAAAAATTGCAGGATACGCATCTACAAGCCTCTGATTCCACTGAAACTGGTTTTGTTCTTTTGGTATGGAGGTAATATTCAGCTTTATGCATTTGTGATATATATTTATGCACAGTTGTGGTCAATGAAAACGTATCACCCTAGAGTATGTCAAATTTTATAAACGAGGCTCATGCAATCATTTAAAGGATGCCGCAATACCAAAAGTATGATGGAGTCATGCCTTCCTATTGCAAGCCCGTCAAGATTATCTTCTTTTCAACAGCATTGCAGTAATACCTCGGTTTTAGTTGGCTTCTATTATCATCGGTTTCGGTTTTCGTCAATTTTTTCTGCGAAAAATTTGTCTCGGTTTCCGTTGTTTGTCTCCGACTTCGTCTGCATACCCACGAGATCTCTTTGCTAATTTTGCGAAAATGCTAATCTCTTCCATACTTTTGCGAGGTGCGAGTTCGGACAAGTCTGGGGACGAAAAATTTGTGCCCGAACCCAAATATTATGCAGAGACTGAAAGATTCATCCCTCAACAACAGAGCCATCTTATCCATTGGGCTAATTGGGCTGTAGCCCAGGGGTGCCATTAATCCAAAGGCGCCTAAAAGCTTACTAGATTGATTGTATTTTAATTTTGAGCGAATAAAATTAATTATAATTTTAAATATGTTAAAAGTAAAGCCATGGTTAGGGCTTGTAACTAGACAGCCAGAGATTTTAAAATGTTGCATGAACATTTATATCATTTCAAAAAATATTCATACACTAGCTGTTACCCGCGACTTCGTGCACGAAGAATTTGAATTATTAATTTTTTTTAATTCACGAATGCAAATGTTTCGTTACATGTTGAAAAGGGAAATTTAAAGTTTTGAGGGGTGATAATACATAATTGGACGACTAACAGGAGTGTACTGTATATGTGTCTGCTGTTATAGTTAGGATAATTGTTTTTCTATGCTGCCACGCTTTTGTATACTACGTTTTTTTGCACGGATGTAGAGGTTTCGTGGATCGGACACACGTGAAAACTCCACATATAGTTGCCCATGGTAAAAATATGGCTTTTCCAAATGTACGCCTGCCTCTTTCAGTGTCTGACCCTGAGCCTGGGAAATGCTAATTTTAAAGAGAATTGTTACCTTTAGAACTGGGATGGTAAATCCTTCGGTATTATCCGAATGCGTGGAATTAAAACACTCTATCATCTCTCTATGTCTATCATAACAATAGCTCGCACAACGTTTGGACCTAAGTGTGTAATTTGTAACAGTATGCCATTGCGCAGTCTCGGTACATCGAGGTTACGTATCAATAGTCCTGACACACCGACTTTTAATCTCAGTTTGTCGGAAGGTACTCCTGACAATTCCAAGGGGTTGAAGAACTCTACAGAATATGATGTTACTTGTCATTGCCCATTACCGTATCTACAGATAGATAGTCTGTAATTTCTTTCTACATTTGTGGCATATTTTTTTCAGCTATCTGACCTAGTAGTGATTTTAATTTTTTTTGACATGCTCCCATAACGGAGGCTTCTTCAAATATGCACTTAATTCATCCACCGGTGTCCCCTTGTTATTAAAGGTTCAATCTATCTAAAATTGCCTGACATCAATACCGTCATCCCTCCCATGATTCTTTGGTTGTTATTAATATCTTTCGTAGTTCGATTTAATGCTTCAACTGCTCTTAGGATATTGTATATTCTTCCCGAAAGCTCTTACAATGCTGTAACATTCTACAGCTCTCACTACTGCGTTAGCAAATTTTTTTGTCTTTACGAAGTTGAGCTAAGTTAATTTGAGTTGATTGAAAAGGAAAGACTTCCAAGTACCGCCATAAGCATTCTGAAAAAATAACCACTTTCAATCTGTTGCAAAACACTATCCAAAACGTTTTTTGTCCCAAGTTCAACCGTGGAACGAACTCAATTAGTCGCTGTTACAATTCTTCTATATCGTAGGGCAGTTTCTGCATTAGATCATTACTAATTTCCTCTATCCTACGCGGTCTACTCATTCCAAATATCGATCTTTACCAGTTGTAGCAATATTACTTAAGTCTTCTACCTAATTTAATTCTCCGTTACTGTGAATTACAACATTGTACTCAATGGTATCATCAGACCCTTACAATCTGTGGACATCCAACAATCCAACATGCTATATGTCATCCGCTTCTACCATTCAAAAGAATACATAAAACAGAATATATCTTCGTATATTTCCCTTCAGTTATAATTAAAATTAGTTTTTAAATTTTAATCTAAAAACTCTTGCAACTATATCATATCTATCAATAGATTTCTGTCCCGGCGTCAATTTATCGAAAATTTCTTGAATAAAATATGATTAGGAAAAGATACAAATATAAATAACTAAAATTAAATAGACTGCAAACTCAAAAAATGAAAATCAAGCGTTGAGTTGGGTATTTTCAGTTATTATTCCACAAATTAATTATTTTATTTATTTCTTTTCCCAGCAAGATGACATAATTGCAATTTTTTCTATGATCACGTGATGTTTGACTTTAAAAATAGGTTATTCCACGTGTTTACGCTTTTCCTAAGGATCACGTGACAGTTGATTTTAAAAATAAGATATTCCACATGTTTACGTATTCCTTAAGGATCACGTGGCAGTTGATTGAAAAATAAAGTAGTGATCTTTATCGCGAATCGCTGAGTCAACGGGCCTTTCTTTGTTAATTATTTAATTGTTGTCTGCAGTCAAAAATATTTTATTTTTGATAAAATCACATATCCTATGTCCATTCCTGGGTTTCAAGCTACAAATCCATCAATTTTCATCCAAATCGGTTTGGTAGTTTAGCTGTGAAAGCGTAACAAACAGACAGATCGACAGACAGACACACACACACTTTCGCATTTATTATATTATAAGAATTAAGGATAGTCGATCAGTGAACAAATTATAAACTATGCGTGTAATAACAGTAACCCGTATTACAGAAGCTCTCTTGTAAAATCTTGTCTTGAAAAGACGAATATTTGTAAAATTGAAAAGAGTTAATCGGAGAACAGGTGCCTTTCTTTGTTCCTCAATTATTTTATCAGGTAGACATTTTCGTTGGGATATAGGCTCTCAAATCCCTAATTATGGTTCTGACTGGGCGCCAAATTACTATAGCCCAGGACGCTCACCTTTCTTAAGACGGCCCTGCTCAACAAATCTTCAATTTTGATGGAACTGACCTCTTTTGGAAGAAAAGCCAAAAATAAAGTTTATTACACAGGAGGAAAAGGCACTGCCAGGATATAACATACAGTCTAACTCTTTTGTTGTATGGTAATTGTAAAGTCAAGCCCTTACTGGTGTACCATTCAGAAACTCCTAGATTGTTTAACAGCTTTATATTAATTTCTTATTGTTTTTAGTGTTAAACACTATATTTATTCCCTGTAAAATGTGTTTTGGTATATAGTTTGAAATGCCTAGAACGAATTAGTTGAATTAACATTGATTCAAATGGAAATAATTGCCTCGGTTTTCGTCGTTTCCGGATTCTTTGAGCCTCCATTTGTCCAATTTAAATTTATAATGCCATATTCATAAAAAGTGCAAATGGTTCGTTTTCATTGGCCTGTACTGTATGTGTGGTATTGACATAATTGCAATTAGTTATAAAATATTATAGATGTTCTCAGAAACACTAAACCTATGGTCATTTTAATTTAAACTTAAATATAACTAAAAATATAGTATTTTAACTGATAATTTTATTTTTTTTCCAGGTGGATCCTTTGTACCGCCTTTCTTAACAGTCTATTTCAAACAGCGAGGCATTACACTTTCAGAACTATCGACATTTTTCATCCTTTCTCCTATCTGTCAGTTTTTGGGAACTATTCTGTCTGGAGTAGCTGCCGATAAAATAGGAAGATCCAAGCCAGTTCTAGTGGCAAATTTGTTACTCGCCACAGTGTTCCTCAGTGGTATTCTTTTCATCCCTAGATTAAATATTCCCAGTTGTGCCTCGCAACCCATAAATCTAAAGTGCCATCCTCAACAATTCGATCGGCTCATCACTAAGACTAGCTGCGATGTTGTCGAAAATATCATCGAAGTCAATTCCTGTAACGTGCAGTGTCCGGAAAATGTTACGGAACATTGTAATGGACAGAACCTCATTTGCGAAATACTTGCCGAAAGTGAGATGCACAGGAATTTTTCGCTATCTATCCACGTGAAAGGTTCTTATAAAGCAAAGGATCGCTGCTACTACAATGTCAGTTCAATGTATCACGAAAATGCAACGTATTCTTGGTGCAATGTCCCACATAAAATGAACTGTAGAGTGTCTTGCGTTGTAGATTCTGGGGTGAACTGTTCGGATGAAGGAGACAACCGAGACGCACTCCTAATCACCACCATGGCACTTTTCATTCTGTTCCAGACTGCTTATTCTAACTGCTACCGATTTATGGACGTCACAGCGATGGCACTGGTAAAAGAGCACAACTCCGACTTCGGCCACGAGCGATTTTTCTCCATTTGTGGAATACTTGTAGTCTCGCCAATCGCAGGGTATTTGGTAGACGCCACGACGACGAAAGGATTGGATAAAAACTACCTCGCCGCCTTCTACCTCTTTATGGTCACAGTTCTGATTATTTTAGTGGTCGTGTACAAATTAGAGGTAAGAATCAATCCTCCAGGTAAAAAAATGTGGAGGAAAGCTACATACTTACTAAAGAACCCAGACGTGTTGACGTTCACTTTGGTTATCTTCGTACTTGGAAGTGCTTTTTGCTTCACCAAAAATTTCATGTTTTGGTACCTTGAAGGAATGAACACTCCAAGTTTCTTGATTGGTCTTATTCCGGCTGTGAGCGCTCTTTATGGCCTGCCATTTCTTCTGACGTCTAGATGGTGGGTGAACAAGATTGGTGCTACTCAGATATTTATTTTGGGTCTTCTGGGTTACGTTGTTAACTCACTTGGATACTCTTTTCTGAAAGACCCTTGGTATGCCCTCATTCTGGAGGCTACGAACGTATTTACCTACCATCTGTTATGGGTAGCTGTGGTTTTGCACAGTCATGAACTCGCCCCAGAAGGGCTAACTGCTACTGTTATATCAACAGCAGGATCCATTCACTACCATATAGGTAAGTCGTTTTTAAAACCTAAAAGTAAACTAATTAAATGCCATTAGTTTAAAAGGCGAAATGAGTTTTTACAGTTTTAAACTCACTGTTAGCAGGTAAGGTGAAAATATTATTTATCCAGATTGGCACAAACTTGTCATTTAAGTCAAATTACTCTTGAAACATGTGAAAGCAAAATTTCCTTCCCTAAGGTTAGAGTTTTGAACTGCACGATACGATCTGAAAGTGTACGAAATAGGCATTGTCAATCACTGCGATCTTCATTAAACAGTTGTACTGTGCAAGACAATTCTATCACTTCAGCGATAGTGATAGAATTGTCCATATAAATCCGGTTTACTCATTTTCTGAAAAACGATATATGAAATTTCATCTGGGTTTGCATTCAAATAACTGGTCAATTATCTTTTCCATTATTTTCATACCTTGAATTAATAAGTTATCCGAATGTTACCCTGTCACTGTGAAGTTGTTGTTACGTTTTTTTCTTTGTTTCTTTATAGTTTTTTTTGTATTCTTTCTAAAATCACACGAATTTTGGGATGAATAATTTAACCTAAAAAATGAATCTGATCGTAGATGATTGACGAATTCAGACATTTTTGAAAGTTCGACACTGTAATATTCTCAGTAAAATAAATTAATGTTAAAATAGTTAAACTACAACAATACAATATTGCCAAACTATGTATTCAGGCCGTTTGTCACTCGCTCGTATAGTTTGTAATTATTGGATATCTATGAAGTTTTCTTTTTTGATAGTTCTTAAATTTACTTTATCGTGCTGTCCAGGTGTTACATAGCTTGTTTATAACAATTAATGAACTAGAGATAGTTTTATAGCTAGCTCTGAGCAGCAGAAGGCAGCACTAAACAAGAATATTCTGTTGAATGCAAGTTTCATCAGACAGTAATCGTAGTATTTACGCTTAAAACTATCAGAAGAACATTTTTTTCTATCGAAGGAATTCGTACAGAGGAAAAATTCAACTGAATCAATTCATGCTCACGTGATACAGTCAAACGTGCGGCCGAAACCGCAAATTTAATTGTGGAATACAATGCGCATCATGCGGAGAAAAAATGACTTGACGTGGTTTCACAGCATAGTGTTTTGGCGGCGGGATAGAAACGGGGACCTTTCGGTTCCGAGCCGAAAATCCTAACCACTAGACAAAAGGAATTCCCATTGTCCGGAGGCGGATATTGGCTAATATACATCACAGTAAGATGGCGTAGCACGGTGCGCCACAGGAGCAACCCCAGCTTGTTTGATATTATCTGAATATCAAGGAAGCGATGTGCTGCGTGCATATGCGCAGATTGCTGCCCAGATTGGTGGTGCGCAGGCACGTGCAGACTTTGTGCTATGAAATGGTCATAGACTTTGCGTGCTGTGAAATGCGTCACAGACTTTTGTGCTGTGAAATGTGTCACAGGCTTTGTGCTATGAAATGTGTCATAGACTTTGTGCTGTGAAATGTGTCACAGGCTTTGAATTGGGAGAGCTGCGTTGCTGTAGGAGTTGTGTCGTGCTGCAATCTGGTGAATGTATCAGAAGATGGAATTGACCTGATATTTGGTGCTGCCATCTATTAGTGGGACTGAAAGTTGTTGTTGCGTGTTCTTTGTCCGCGAGTCACCACTTTGGCGGCGGGATAGAAACGGGGACCTTTCGGTTCCGAGCCGAAAATCCTAACCACTAGACAAAAGGAATTCCCAATGTCCGGAGGCGGATATTGGCTAATATACATCACAGTAAGATGGCGTAGCACGGTGCGCCACAGTGTATGATTACGTGCAATTAGACGTTAGCACAAGATATTTTACGATATCTACACGATGTTGCTAGGATATTCTGAATGCCGCATAAAATCGTAAAGACATCATATGAATATTGCAGAACATTTTGTGATAATAGGAATGCTCATTTACGTTTATCTTGTGACTTAGATGTGCCACGAATTCGCTCAATTACTTCTAAGCATTGGAATATCATTATTTCGATTGAAGTTTTAAATAAATTAAAATTTTTTGATTCTGTCGCTATTCTCCAACAAAAAGAATAGGTAAAAATTAATTAATTTCGAAAACTATTTAAATATTCCTATAATCCGATTGAACTGATGAAAGCATAAAAGATAAATCAGATTATATCCACCGTGCAGCATGAACCTTACCTATTGACTGTTCTTTATCATGATATATTTTGACAAAATTATTGCTATTGTCTCGTGTAAATAATAAAAAATATCATCTCATTACTTAGTTTGTATGATATTTAATTGTTCGTCTGAATGAATAATTTTAGATTTTATTGTTAGTTTAAAATTCTGCAACAAAATATGATTGACTCAGTAGTTCAGAAATCGAATAAAAAATATTATCATAAATTTGTTTTCCCTGTATACTGTCATGAAAGGAGACTCTAAAACATTCAGAAATTTTTCCAATGACTGCCAGATTCGTAGGGTATTAATGGACTCTAACTACATCACAACAGCAAATATCAATAGATTACACAAACCCAATAAAATTCGTTCAGCAATCGCGTGTTGTCATTAACGGGTTGCAAACTCCACCGAATAAACCGATATTTGATTAATCAGAGATGAAAGATTTTGAAACTTAACATCTCTTTACCAAATTTCACTTTTTCCCTTTCCTCCCAAAGAACAAAATTCTAACTAGTTAAGGAAAGAACTGCATAAGTGAATAATTAAAACTGAAGAGATATATATTATCTGAACAATTTATAAACAATATAAAAAAATTTATCTGTGTATTTTTTGTCCCTTTCAGGCAAAGCGTCCGGCAGCTCCATTGGTGGATTCGTGATGGACGCTTACAACGGCCGCGTTGCTTTCCGGGTCATGGGAATCATCTGTTTGATTTCTGCAGTATTGTACACCTTCTACCTCTACATCAGACGCACCTGCTTCAGCAGGGGATTACCAGGTAATGCATGCACTTCCTCTTGGTACCTTTATTTACGTATCATTGAAGCCAGTTGGAGGATCATGCTTGAAATTTCAGCTCCACAGATGTCTTTACGCTACAAAGAACTCTTTTTACTCTCTCGTATAGGAAACTAGCAGAATACCCGGCATTGCTCGGTCGTTTTAGTATCAAAATGTTATAAAAGGCAGGGGATAACGAGTACAATGGTCTATTTTCACTCTTGGAAAAGTAAAAGTAAAAGTAATTCAAAATATTTTCCACTTAAATGGAATAATTGAAGCAAACCAATAATTGTTCCTGATATAAATTGTGAATCGTCTGCCTTTGAACTTTTTTTAGTGTTCTTTCAGAATTCTTTTAATGTGTTTTGACCACAGTTCGTCTGCATTCTTGTTCGTCGTGTATTAAATGCCCGCATATATGTGAAACCCAAACATATGTAGCAAATTTGGGGCGGGAAAACTTAATAAATCCTCGCTTCTCTTCACTGCATGAAAAAGTTAAACACAAAACGCGCCATATTGTGGAAATACATGAGAAAGTGTCAGGAAAACATTTCCACTGGTTCTATCTACTAGTAGAAGTTACTTTTTGACGCTTTATGTATGTATGTAGGATATCAAGTATGTAAGTTCCGTCAGACAATTAAAAGAATACAAAATATAATAGCACATAAAATTTTATTGTTAGCTGTGGCACATTTCTTGGACTATATTTAAACATAATTGCAATCTGTGTTTACACACTTATCATAACAAGGCAACATATTTTGTATCCCCGTATCGTAGAACAATGCCGCTTGTGATGTTAACCAGACGGGCGCAGATTATTTCACAGCATTGTCATCCTGAAACTTCTAACATAAAGAAAAGCCTTAAAGTTTCAAAAAATTATGAAAAAAAACAGGGGGCGAGGTCTGGATGTTAGGAGGATGAGGGAATATTTCCCATCCGAAGTTTGCAATGAGTCATTCCATTGCAGATGCCATATGGAGATGCGGCGGGCGTATCGAATTTTTAAAACGTTATCGCAATTCACTACGAAACATCCAAATTGCTGTCTTCCTTAACAATGGTGTCTATGTTTTGCAGATGGTACACACTCTTTCGATTACATCGCAGTTACGGCTTAAATTGTAACTTTCTTTCGAATAAGACAAGTATTTTTTATAATTTATTTGTTTTAATCTTTAGATTGCGTTTATACGAGATCAAATGCCCTCTGGAATTATATAATATGGCGCGTTTTGTTTTCAGTTTCGTAATATATTGCATAGAATCAAGTATGGTTTTTCTGTTTTTCCCCTTCGACCAATTGGTAGCAAATTTTTATATAGATCTACAATTTAGGTGTCCAGACAGCAATCCAAATTTCGTTTATCTAGCTAGCTGCATTTATGAGTTATTACGTTCATATACACGACCCACAAACAGCCAAAAGATCTGCAATTTTGGTGCGAAACGCACAAATCAAAATTCATTTGTGTTCCGCTTTTGAATTATCGTTTTCACAGGCAGCCATTTTCTTTGAATATAACTCTTATAAGAAGGGGGAAAAAAGGAAAAGAAAATGTTTCCGAGGAATTTTGATTTTTTCATTCCACAGATCAATCTCATTTACTTTTATGAAGTTCTTACTCTGCGTACTTATGTATTTTCTTAAGATTGTATAAAAATTCAAAACTTATTAATGACATCAACTTTTTTCTTTATTCTAGCTGGAGCAGAAACAGATGGACAGTCAAACAATGTCTGTGCAAATAGGACTAATAGATGAAAAAGAGGAAGAAATGAATCTATGGAATAGATATAATCGGTAGTGCGAGGTATTTTTCGGTGTTCGTCGTTAGAATTTCATTATGAAGTCAAATAATTCTATTTAATACTTTCATTCTACTTCGGAGATTTTTTATACTTAAATCTATAGGGTTACTAAAAATTACATTACAAATTTCAAGAAAGAAGAAGAACACAAAAAATTATTTTCATATAGTAAAACGAGATCGTAAGGTTATACAGACATTCTAGATTTATGCATAAGCTGATGGTTTGCATAAAAGCGCCGAAACTATTAGCGCTGTCTTTGCGTGTGTATTCCAACAGAAAAGAATTGGGATTTTTTACAAGAACAAGTTGGAAAATTCAGGGAATACAGCCAGAGTCTTCTGAAGATGGCCTCTTATGTAACGAAAAAAAGCTGAATTTTCAGGGTTTTTCCCCTCCTTTTCGATGAAGTGTTATTTAGACCAAATGGAGAATTTAACTCGTAAGAAAAATTGGTAGAATATCAGGCTTTGAATGGAATAGAAATTAAAACATTTGATGGCTAAAATTGGACCAAATTATCACATGAATTTGACTTGCTTCCGTGTAAATGATATATACAAGAAATGTGTAAGATATATATATCGCCGATTCAAATGCAAACTATCGAATGTGAAAAATCACATTTTTCGATTCCTCTCTCTTGGGTTTTTTTTCAGAAATGACACGTATGGTGGTTTAAAAAATGACTTGAACCTCAATTTCCTTTACAAACTATACAAATAGCTATGCAATGTATCGAAATGCACCGTATAGTTTGTTATTGATTTGTATGGCTAAGTATTTCGAATAAATTTCATGCGTTTGTATCGACGATATAAGAAATTATGTTTTGTTTTCATTACATCATCATATTTGGCAGCTGTAATTTATTGAATCTATATATGATGCATGCATGACATATCTCGTATCTTGAAAAGTTTTTTTTTATGTACATTTCGTATAGTGAATTTAATATTTTTACTTTAGTATCATGATGGAAAGTATAATATTTTGTTGTCAACCAAAGCATTAACCGCATTGTTGATTCTGATAGATATTACCTTTCGGAATTTATTTGATGAACATTCAAGATTAGTTCTTGTTCAAACTTTTGTTGAAAATTTGAATTCTAAAAACAGTCTTTTATAAATATAAAAATTATCAAGATATCATTTATATTTTAGATTAGGTTAAAATTACGTATAAGCGGGAAAAAAACCTTAGAAACAATAAATGAAAACTGATCTGAGATTAAAGGTGCTAAGCATTTTAAAAAGCAAATGTCTAATAAGACAGGCATTTAATTAGGTTCCTGAAAGGATTATAAAATGAAAATAAGGATTTAAAATGTTATAGACCAAAACGTCTTAACTTTTTCGCGCAATACCTTTTTTCGATAACAGCCATTTTTAAGAAAGCACTTTATCAATGATAAAGGCCATAAATTAAAAAAAACCACATCACATTTTATCAGTCTAAGGCATATTAAAGTATATTTTTTTCAGGAATTTATGATGTGAAACCTTGAAATAAATCTCGCATTACTTTTCTTAATCTCGTTTAAAGTTATTCAAAGAAGATTTTTAAAGCTCTGAAGTATTTCTTTTTTAAAACAGTTTTCTGGAATCTTTCTTGTTTTGGCTTAAATATATTGTGTCAAGAAGGATTGAGCATTACAAAACTCTCGTGACTTTTTTTAATAGGAGTTCTTGTAGTACTATTTATTTGACACTATGCATTCTATTTATATTTTTGTTGTTAATGTAAGATAATTTTACAATAAACATTAGAATTGGTATCGATTTGTTTTCTTTCATTTACTATAGTTCGATTTACTGTTTGTAACATAAAGATTCAAACAAAATACTTTCTGCTCAGCATTTAATTCCCTGCATTGTTTAGGAAAATTTATTTTAAATAATATATCGTTGTTCATGCATGGAAAAACTGGTAATCTACATTTCATTTAAACTTTAATTTATTTTGTAAATATGTTGGAAATATATTGTAATCTAAAGAAAATTGAAAGACTGCTTTTTCTTATATTTATTCTGTGCACCAACAAATAGCCTTAACTTTACATTATTACAGCTAATTTTGAAGCATATGTTATTGAAATTAGTTAAGGAATTAAAATCATATATTCAATTGTATAATTTTCAAGTTACCGAAAATAAGAGAAGGATTTAAATGATAGAGAAATAATCTAATTCTCTTAGATACAAGAACTAAAT
Organism: Araneus ventricosus; assembly: GCA_013235015.1. Lineage (NCBI taxonomy): Eukaryota > Metazoa > Arthropoda > Arachnida > Araneae > Araneidae > Araneus > Araneus ventricosus. The sequence continues at coordinate 1,901,913 of BGPR01000065.1, forward strand.
GATTCTTTTCACACTTTATTTATGGTAATTTACAGTTTTATTAAAACAATTTACATCATTTCACACTCCGTTCGAGAAGTATAGAGGAACAACAATTGACTATTTGCAAAATTAAAAAGCCTATTATTTTTTTAAAGCAAAGCGGAAGACAAGAAAGCACTGTATCCCAAATATAACAGTTTGTACCCAAGGCCTGTCTATTGAGAGTTTCATCGAGTTTCACACAAATCCAGGAGAAACAACATATTTCCCATAGAATGTCCATAATTCTAGTCCAATAGATTTACCAGAAAGCTCCCCAGTGGGCATAGTTAGGTGCTCCGTGGTGTACCCAAGCTCCAGGATGATGATAGTAGGGGGCATAATTCCAGTGGTGCACAGGGGCTGCTGGAGCTTCGGGGGCTTTAGGAGCAAGGGCGGCGATGGCAGCGGCATCAGCAGCAGTCTTCTTGTCTACTCCAATGTCTCCAGAAGGCTTGAAGCCATCGGGTCCAGCGGTGTAGCTGACACTTCTGAGGTGACCGTTGGGATCGATGTAGCTGTAGCTGCCAGAAACGGAGCTGCCGTGGCCACTTTCGACTCGGCTGTGGCCACCTGCATCACCAGCAGCATAGTGGAAGTTGTAAGAGTCACCTGCTTGGTTGACGCCAATTTCGGCGGACATGGCCACGGCGAAAAGAAGGGGAAGAACGAGCTGAAATATGAAAACGAGGTTTTGTAACAACAGAATATGAAAGATGTACCTAGATGAAACACACTAATTTGTAACCATAAAATTAGATAAAAAAATAATATTTCAGAATGTCTATACAACAATATATATATATATATATGAGGTAAATCTGAAAATGTTTCATGGTGTTAAGATAATAATATTCAACAAATAGTAAGACATTTTATAGGCGGTTGTAGCAGAGCAGCGAATGTAGAGATTACAGCTCCCCGCTTAAGTCCTAGAATCGTGCACCTTTTTCTAATTAAGATGGATTCAAGAGGAACTCTTATATCTCGAAGGGACTTAGAAGTCCAGCTTTAACCACTCTCATATATTCTTATTATGACATTTTCCTCCGACGGTATTCACAAAACAAGAAGGATATAGTTCCGACAGCACGCAATAGATGGCAGATGAAGGGAGAAATTAAAAGTTTTTAAATATTAATTAAATTAATTAAGTTATTTTAATTAATATCAAAAGTTTTTCCCTCTTTCCTGGAATATTAAGCACCAATAAGCATCTAATGAAGTAAAAATAAAATTAAAAAGTTTCTGTTCAGTTAATTTGAGACATAAAGGGTTAAAATTGTATGGGAAAATATTTATTTAGATCACTGGCTACAAGGAACTATTCCTCGTTAAAAGTTTAAATATGAAAAAAATTTAATTAAAAGTTTTGGTATGAATTTGAAAGACAGGCAGGCGAGGTTGGGGCCAGGCTTTCTGGAAAGATATAGACGAGAAGAACAGATCACGACGTTGCAATTAAAACTATTGAAAGGATGATTCGTGCCCTAACGCTCAACTTCTTTCGAAATATTAAAGGTAGATTTTAAGTAAATCGGAGTTAATATGTCAGCACCTTTCGTAGTTTGATGGTTAAAAAGCATAGTTTAAAATCTTTCTAAGACAAATTTTTTGGAAGAAACAATGAATATTTTTAAAAATGTCCCTACTGATGAGCGTTAATACTTTTCCGAGCACATTAGATTTATAATTTCCATAGTTTGGATACAATGAACGTTGCCTCTTTAAACGTCCAATAACTCTTTCTGTTTTACGATTTAAAGCAAATAACTCTTTCCACCCGGAAAGAAGAATTTCATAACGAAGTTATTTCAAATTTCCTCCTTTCTCCAAACGATTACCTTTTATTACCTTTATTAAATGAAATAGAGTAAGATCAATTTTGAATTTAAGTATTTATTTCAATACTTTTTCTTGATTCAAAATGATATAACAATGTTACCATCATTTTTAGAAAGTGCATAAGTTGAGAATTTTAGAGGGTGAATGACTCAGTTATTGATATTTTTGTACTGCTTGTAATGTATATCACAGATTTTTATCTAACAAATATGAGAGGCATAGTATATATAATTAGTAAGTGGTGTTACTTGAAAAGATTTGTAACTATATTTCGAACACCATAAGAAATAACGATTTTTACCTTTATGGAAAGTTATTTTTACTGTCTTGTGCTCTTTTAAAATCAACTTTCTGATTTCGACCGTTTGGAACTTTTGATTATTTCCTTAAGTTTAAAGAACTGAGGATTATCATTAATGCTAAATACAGAAGTGAAATCAGAAATGTGACATAAAGAAAACAAAATAGGGATCCAGAAAAAAGATGCTATTCATAATTTTGTCAGCAAAAGATCACTATAGCATTTCATAATTAAATATTATCAAAAAGGGATTGTGCTTTTAAAACCAGTATTGCTTTCGTGTTTTAATGTTCTCCTAACACACAATAATAAATTTTTGTGAAAAAAATTACATGAAATAATCACAAAAAATCCCGATTCTTTCTTTTAAAATAGGACTGGTAATAAACATCTTTCCATTACAGAGGACCCCATTATACAAGTTTAACAAGGACAAGGTTTATTTTTCATTTGATTCTGAAATACCGACGGCACAAAATTGAATAAATATATTTCAAATTAGAAAAAGATCATACATTGCATTAAAAATTTATAACTCATTTGTTACTATTGAAATATAATGAGCGAAAAAACGCCGTGAAGTCTTTAGGAACTCAGCGCTATTAAATTATTTCCGAAGCTCAAAGGAATATCTGACATTACTTGTTGAAAAATTAGCTTAAAGGGGTTTCCTTATTTCAGTATTTTTAATTTTTGAACTGATCAATTGAATAAATATACCTTGCAAACCGAAATTTATTTGAAAGAACATCGAGTACAGAACAAGAGCGAAGATAAAGTTGAAGAGTTTTTAGAATAGTATAATCGAAAAGAAAAACACTGTAAAGAAAGTAAAGCAAATAAATACTCTAAAATTATTAGCAAACACTTACGAATTTCATTCTGAAGACAAATGGATGTAGGCAAACAGACTGAGATAACAGTTGTTAACTTGTGTCCTTAGATGGACACTTTGTGACTTTATATACTCATTCTTTCATGGTCATCCCACATTTTTTTAATTCCTCAGCTTAGAAAATAATATGATCAGTGATGAGACTGAGACCACCAAATTTGCCAGAGGCTAAAATCGTCTCTGAATCGAATTTATTCGGAGAAACACCTTAATTGTCGACCTTTTTTGCAAATAAATCCTTGATCAGACAGCAAAGATAAAAATCAATAAATAAAAATTTTCTACTCATCACTTTCTTGGTGAAGGAAGTACGGTTAGATATAACGGTATTTTCAAAAAAAAAAGAGATAGAAAAAAATTATAACTTTTAGGGTGTGTCTCGGTGCTGGGAAGACACCTGTTTTCTAGACAAATGAAGACGAATTTGTCCTCGAGATGGTCGATGGGTGTAGATGGGGGTGCTCCTGTGAATGTCAATGATGAATGCCTACAGGAAAATACTGATTCTTATATTTTTGCCCAAGGGAGTGAGGATGCACTTGGTGTTCGAGGAACGAGGGAAAAAAACATCAACTAGAGTTTTCTAAATGGATTTAAGATGTTCGTCGAAGATGCATAGCTTATCGAAATGGGTCAAGGTTGTTTTTTGTCAAGTTCGGAATATTCGTATTGACAGTCAGAACGTATAGTAACTTGTTTTGTTTTTAATTAGATTTCTAAAATATCGGCAGTTTGTATAAACTGTCAATTAGAAAAGTTAATGGCTATTAATATTATCCGTTTCCATGCTGAAATATTGCAATTTCAAAGATACATTGATTTATTTTTTACAATTGCATTTTGAACTGCATGACTAATTCTAAATATTATTATTCATTTGATTTACGTGAATTCTTACAGTTGTTAAATGAATTTCAATCTAGATTGTGTAAAACAATTAATAGAATTACCTAATTGTAATACCCCGAGGCTTTGATATTTTGTCAACAGTCCATTTCGTTGAATAATCGCTAAGAAATATTTCTTTCTGTTTTTAAATTATGACTTTAAGAATGCTTTCACTTCCAGTTCAATGTTTTTAGTAATTAGGAAAAATCATCCTTTTAAATTGTGAGCCAATTGAAATCATTCAGTTAATAATTAAACTTTATAAGTTTTCAAATAATAAATATAGTCTCCTTTCGATCTCAATGGATATAAATTCCAGTAATTTCACTTCAAACCAGGTGGATTTTACAAGAAATCAAGACAGTAGTATACTATCAGCAGCAGTCTGCAAGAAATGATTTTTTAAAATATTTTATATTGATATTAAAGTCGTTATATACATTCAAACTTGTTTTTTATGCTAGTTTGATAGGAACCGCTACCAAAACCATAGAAAATATATTGCGAAACTTCACAAGTATTCTATAAAATATTTTGGAAATTCTCGAATTGATTATCTCGAAAATGACAATTTAACTAATGTATTTGAACTGTATGCATGGAGTATTCAGGATATAACTTTCTAAAATTCATTGTTACTGTTCGAAGAAGATTCAAGTTTAGGAAAATATGAATTGTGCTTCTCTTAACCCATTATCTGCAAAACTCTATTATTTCACTTTTTTCAAAAACAAATTACATTAATATCAATGAAATATGAAAAGAATATTATTTCGAAATTTTTTTAATTAACTGGTTAATTAATTTTTAATCATAATTAATTATCTTTTGAATTGAAAATGATTTTTTGGAATTTTCACCTTTATAGCAGTCATCCAACATTCAGATGTAAAAAAAAATCAATCATAAGCATGAAAGCTAAAAATTAGACTGTTAGGTAAAATAAGCGTCTCCAAAAAAGGCAATTGAGATATAAGGGTAAATGAATTAATACGCATCTTTCTGGAATTGTAACGCAGATTTCACTGGAATTTCTATAAGTTGCCTATATATCTGGCTTTGAAGTTGTTAAAGAAGAATTACGCTAAGTCTCGCACATTCTCAGTAAAATATTATTAACTGCAAATACTCATATTTCCTTTAATATTCAGAGTATTTGCTTCAAACTTTCTTACAATATGTTTCTTCTCTAATATATTGTTGAGTATTCTGCAAGTTTCGTATAATTTGGTTGAAAACTCTACATGTTATAAGCAAAAAAACATCCGGGAAATTTGGGATATTTTAAGAAAACCTTTATATCTTTCAGAATTTACGAAAATGCACGTAAGCAATGTGCATATTAAACATAACCATTGATGAATGTTGCAAATCATTATAAACTTTCTGCGAAACGGGGTTAGGGACCGTTCAAAATCCCTTTTTGTTTTTATCAATTTCTGACCGGTCCCTTAAATGTCGTGACCGAATATTCAATGTAAATTGTAAATTTAAGTATATTCTTTACATGGTCGTAGTTCAAGGAAAATCTTCTCAGCCTTTCGGCAGATATTCGAAAAAAATGTGCAAATCCAAACGTGTTCACATTTTTCTGTCACTACATTGTGTATATATATTGTGATTATTCAGTGGCTATATGTAGATATAATAATTTCACATTTTTCTATTTTTTACAAACACTTCTTAAACTTTAATTCATAAAATTATTTCTACTTAAGCTCTAATATACGAATAACTGTCACTGTAACTCTCTAAGATCCGGTTTCAACCGCTCTAAAGCGTTCGGGAATTTTACGTGTCTTAGCAGTATAAAAAGTCTTGACACCAATCAACTTTATCTTTTTCTAACCATGTAACACACACTTTGAAAGACGTGCTGCTTTCGAGCGCACTTTTCTGAACAATGTTCACGGCTTCGATCAAAATGAATTATTCTTCAAATATTTAATTTCCTCTATTCTACGTGGAAACCAACCTGCATTTTTGTCTTTTTGTGGAATAAAAAGAAATTAAATCGACTACGACCTGCTTATTCAGAATGATGTTTCATATACAGGGTGTCCCAAAAAGGAGGAAAAAACATTTTTTCCCTTAAATATTGATTTTAGACTTATACTTCCAATTACAAAGTTTCATCAAATAAGGTAAGAATTTGTGTTGTACACTTTGACTTCTGTGGAAGTTGAAAATAAAAAGTTAAAAAATTAAATTTTTATACGTTCCCCGTCGAGCAAAAGTGACAATGAGTGAAATGTTCCTCTTACACTCATCCATGCGTAAACTAAGTTTCACAATTCTGTCTGCAAAACTTACAGATATATGTTAATTTTTAAATTTCAAGGGGCTGCTCACAAATTTATATGGAGATGCTTATTGAAGAAATGCAAATTTATTCAACACAGAAAAACAGCGTAATGCAAATATTTGTCAAGTAGTATATCAGCCAATCATCACGGACTGAAAATAAATTGCCAATGACGCATACTATTACCCAGTTTCATTTGCAGATAGTTGCAACTATCGACTTGATAAAGATTGGAAGGGCAACTTGAGAAAATGAAAATTTAAAGTATAACAGGAAAATAGCCTAATATTGAACCAGAATACTGAATTATTTGCTCTTAGCGTTTGGCATACTATTAAGCTTTGCCTAAAAGCAGTGACGACTCATCCTTTAGGTATGCAGAGTTGCTGAACTCACTAAAATTATTTTAAAAAATTCGTAGTTTTGTTTTCATTATTATTCGATTACTTATCCATTTTGAGAGTTCGATTATTTACAAAAAAATATAAAAACGAGAAAAGAAGACAGAAAATGAATGAAAAAGTAATATAGACGCAGGATTGGGCTGCACACCAAATACTTTCGGGAAGCACTAAGATTCGCTCATCGCGTGCAACTAAGTGACATAATGGACAAAGTCGATTAGCTATTCTTTCTGTCTGAGAACCTTGCCGGAACTGCATTTTCGGATGCTCCTGTTTTGCTCTAAAAACCAACTAATGTTCTTTTCTTCCTTTTCAATATCACCTATGGTTCGCCTTCACGTTCTTGATTTTTTTTTTCTTTCATTGGCTGTTTTTAGGTTTCAGATTCACTTTCATGTTGCCTCAATGGTAACTTGGCTGGTTCCTACACATTCGATTTTTGTTTTTAAAAGTCACTCTCCAAAAACAGGATAGTAATTATCTTGTGGCATCATCGCGGCATCTGGCAATATCCTGAATTGTAATTACATACAGATCGGATCCGCCCTCTTTGTGATGTCACCCTTCGACCAATAGCGACTGGCCTGTTGCAGTATTTAAGGTTTGATTGCTACTGTTCATTCTCTTCTTCTTTTGTATCAATTGATAGCTAGCAGTTTAATGATATTATGATTTGATTTAGGATTTTAATTTAGTTGTTGTTTTATTAAATTTGTTATTTTGTTATCGAGTAGTCTTGCTTTTACTGAATCACCAGCTAAGTAGTTGCTCACACTGGTATACTTCTGATATATGTTGAATACAGGCATTATGATGAGAAGCTGAGTAGTTTAATATCGTACTAGTTAATATGAAGCACTTGAATATCAATAGTTCTATGTACCGACTACCTCAGCGACTATATTAATAAATGTCACCTCTATCCTTTCTGTAAAGTTAACTTGACCTCGACGTAGGCCCTTTGAAAGTTACAATCTAAAATACAATTCAAATAATTACAACCTCAAGTTTGGACTATTTAAAGGTAAAGATATTTTTGAAAAATTGTATTTCAGTTGTATTCTAGTAATATTTTTCTAGCACTGCTTATTTCTGAGCAGATGAGCGGTCACTGCTTTGAATATTTTTCGAAGGGTTCCAACTTTTATTTTTGTAAATGGTACTTCAATTAATGTATTATTTGACTAGTGTGACAATCACATTTTATTTCGCCCTCTTACCAAGAGATGGCGCCAAGTCTCTTGACTGTTCGTACGAGAAGGATCGTTTTCTTCCTCTCACTGGGACCGGTCAGACAAACCTTGCCAGACGTAGCGAGTTGAATAATGTAACTTATCAGTTTATGTAATCTTAATTAATCCAGAATTATTTTATGTGGAAAATATGAGAAAAATAAATTTAATTTAATTTAACTATGGACCAGCTTTATTTTAACCATCCATTTCACTTCCTGTGAGCTAGACGGATATGTCGGTTATTTTAAATTTAACGTGAGTTAACAAATACATCGTTATTTCCTGATTCCGCCTTTTAAATAATTTTTTAAATATGTATATTATCCCTAAAATGTACGTCGAAAGATGGATCAAACAGCAGTGCGAAGTATGAAAAAGTGGTCTAAGTCAACAACTTTGTTTTCTTGTATATCTGTAAGTTTTGCTGGTAGAAGCGTGCAACTTCGTATGTGAATAGATGAATGTAAAAGAAACATTTTATTAATTAACACTTTTGATCTATGGGGGTTATAAAAATTTAATTTTTATAACTTTTTATTATCAATCCGCTTTTTATTATCAATCCTCTTTTTATTATCAATCCGCTTGGGTATCAAAGTACAGTCGGACCTCTATTTAGCGACATCGCTAAATTCCGAAAAAAAGTTCGTTATATGGAAAATTCGTTAAATAGAGACTCACCTTTTAAAATACTTTAAACTACACAAAACAGATTTTAAATTCATAAACACTACATATTATTAAAAACAGTAATTAATGACACCTTTATTTTGCAAATTAATATCTATTTGTTTTATATATCTTACCCACCAAAAAGAAATCTGCAAGTAAAACAAAAATGAAACAAAACATTGTCCGGGAATACACTGTATTTTCAATTTTTAAAAAATAATTTCAACAATCAAATGATCAACAATCTAGAAAACGGGAGACTAGTTCAAGGACACGGGGCAGCTCCATTGAGGGTGAAAGGGGGATATTGAAAGTTTTTCTAGTGAAGTGGACAGTGTGTGTGTGTGGGGGGGGTGAGGTGGATAAAGGTTGCACTTTCTGGAGGAAATGCAAAGAATGACAGCGATTTTACTGCTCTCGGTGAGTTAGGCAACTGGTAAAACCAGTTCAAGGTCACTGATCACCATAAAATGTGTTAAAAGAAAGAATAAGTTTGAAATGTTCAGAAATATTTTGAGAAATAGGGAGAAAAAAATATTGGATCACAAGAAAAAGTTCGTTAAATAGAGAATGTACTTCGCTATTTGGAGGTTATTTTACGAAGAAATTCGCAAAATGTTCTTGGTTCTAAGGAAAAGTTCGCAAAATAGAGGTTCGTTAAATAGAGTACCGACTGTATTTCCATACAAATTCTTACCTTATTTGATGAAAGTTTGTAATTGGAAGTATATGTCTAAAATCAATATTTAAAGAAATAAAGCTTGTTCCACCTTTTTGGGACACCCTCTTTATATTGTCCCTGAACTCATAACATGCTAAAGCGAGTTGGAGGAGGATCTTTTGGATCTCCTGACCTCCATCTTCACACAACAGTAATAAAATTATTTGTTTCGAAGCAACATTGCTTTACAGCTAATTAGTGTTGTGCCACACTACTGGGTAATTAAAAATTAATTATCAGATTTTGAAATGATTAGTAAATATAAATTACACTTTTGAATGCTAATGGGGGGAAGAATAAGCAGATGTTAAATTTTTGTTTCTATTCTTTCATTTTTCTACTTGAAGCGCAAAAACATTCTCGAATAAAACAATAAAAGGAAAGAATAGGTTTATTTTCGGCATCGCATATCTCAAAATGGTGACTAACAAGCAGAAGGTATTTTAGAATATGCGAAATCTTTATCGTTTGTTTCAGAACTGATAAAATTCCGAAAAAAATCCGAAACAGACAAGCCGAGCCATCAGAACATTCTGTATTGGTTCCACCATTTTAAGGACATTGATTGTTTGGGTGAAAGGAAGAAGGCCTTGAAGACCAAGTATTTTATAAAATAAAGTCAGTACAATTAGAAGATGTTTCCGGCGTAGTCCGCAGAAATCAGTATATATCGCCATTCATTGAATGTTCCACGACCATCAAAATTTTACATCGCCTATTATGTCTAAGACCGTACAACATACAGTTATTACAGCAAATGAAGCCAACAATATATTATTTGGATCTTACTGTATCAAACTTATTATCTTTTGTGTTTATACTGTATTTCTCACGTAATATTTTAATTTTTAAGTTTTTGTTTTTCAAAATTTGTTTTGTTCTCCCTTTGACACAAGAGTAAGTATTGTATTCTCCTAAATGCGGAGATGCGTTTGGGGCCGTTCAAATATTACGTAAGCACCCAAGGGGGGGGAGGGGGTTTTTACGTTTGCTTATTTTGCTGACAAGGGGAGGGGAGTGAGTATTGATGCTTACGTAAGACATTAAAATCCTTTATTTATGTCTTGACAACACAAATAATTAAAAAAAAATTAAATTTGAAAAAAGTTAAATTTGCAAAGAAAATTAAACTTGATATTTGTAGCTTAAACTTGAAATTGTAAGTAATTAAACTACATTTTTCCTGTAAATGGGTTGGGGTTTTGTTTGAATTAGTCTCAGTGTTTTGAGTTGTTGCGTTTGTGAGGTTTGTGATTTTGACCAGGGAGGTCAAATGCAAACATTGTTGCGTGTGCTTGCTGTGTTCTTGATTTTATACGACTTTGAGCATTCGTCCTTTGGCTTGGGCGGGCGGTGGGTTTAAATGTGGGCATTTGAGATATATGTTATTTG
>BGPR01000066.1:7422-52409 GCA_013235015.1 Araneus ventricosus
GCTGTGACTTTTAATCCTTGATTCATAGTACTCAGTGGCGGTTCATGATATGTAATCTGGGGGAGCTGTGACTTTTAATCCTTGAATCATTCCATCATCCTATCACTCAAAATCATGCATATTTGTGCCACTTACATTTTTTTTTGGCTTTTTTCCTTAGATATGAGTAGTTTTATATTTAACTATACGAGTACAATGGCTAGTTAAAAGTTACAGCACCCCAAGATTACATAGTACGAGCCGCCACTGGCTTTTTTAAAATCGAAATAAAAAGACGTGAGAGAGCTGCGCATCCATGTTTTTTTCGCGTAAAAACAGAATATTCCAGGTCAGCAGTCGGTAAAAAATCTCATCCAATGGTAACTTAGTCATCATTATGGGCTTTGTATTTGAGGAGAAAAAGGAATGCTCACAACAGAAATAATATAGAATGACCTAGATCGCTGTAGGCTTTTCTTATCATAGTCCAGTCAACGACGGAAAATAGAAAAAAGAAAATGGTGTAGTTTTGAAATTTGGCACAGTAGTTAGGGGTAGTGTCCTAAACGACATACTAAAAGTCCCTGATACTTATATTGTAAGATCTGGGTTAGAGAAAGCAACTTCTCATCCCAAGGGAAAGACGTAGACCTAGTCGTGTTACTGATTGCTTTGACACCACCAGAAAGTAACGTTTATTTTATGAAGCATGACAAGGGAAAAGTCGAAGCTAAATTATTTTTTTACGAGAAAGCTGCAGAAAGAACTTTCTTTTGCCCAAACCATCCTCCTTCTCCATGCATTCCGTGGCTGCGACATTGAACCAGATAGTTATAGAAAACGCACTATAGTTACATTGTTCAGAAATCAACTGATACAGATGAAAAACATTGCTGAGATCTTTTATAATCCCTAATAAACATCAGATACTATCTCACAAGCAGGTGAGAAGATGGTCCTAGCCATACGTAGATATGCAGCATTTCTCAAATCATCAACCAAGATCAAAGCTGATCTTTCCTCAATTCCTCCAACCAAAGGAGCGGCGGAGCAACAAACCTTTAGCAATCTGTTTCTGTTTTGGCACCTTTAATGGTACCTGTACCAATGGTACACCTCTAGAAGAAGAGGAAGACTTCGAACTTGATCAAATACGAGAAAAAACATGGTGAAATTTAATTACGAGCAAGTGTAAAAATATGTTATGCATATTTTTATGTAGGAATTGTATATATATATTTTCAAACTGCTGTAATATTCTGAACTACTAATCCTATGAACGATGTGTAGGACTATTTTTGTAGGAAATTTAATGTAGTTTAATTTTATACCCAAGTGTTTTCGCTAGGATCCATAGTTTTCCAGATATTTAAGAAAAGGTCTAAGGTAAGGGTCTTTTAAAATGTCGTTCTCCCCAACAACTGCGCTGAATTTCGAAACTACACCATTATTTAAATTCACAATTCGTTAACTAGACTACGAGTAGAAGGAAACTTGTGAAGGGGAACGGATGTGAGGGGAGGAAGGGAGCAAAATTGTTCATCAAATGGATTTGTCAACCCTCAACCCCGATCCGTCACATGCAATACTACCCTTATATAATTATTATGTATGCATGGGATTTTTATGAGGGTTGTTGATTCAGCACTTTTAATCGATTTTACCATTACAATAAAGAATTTTAGAAATATTAACTTTTAAATCCCCTTGTATCTTTTAAACTATTGATTCTACAATGAAAACGTAGGACTTTTTTGTAGGAAATTTCATGTAGTTTAATATTGTAATTGAGTATTCTTCGGCAGAACCCATAGTTTTCGAGATAAAAACTGAAAATGCCCCCTTTAAACCCCCCTGTACCCCCGCGCACCCCCAACGAAGGAGACTTTTAGTATGTCGTTTAGGACACTACCTCCAACAACTGTGCCAAATTTCAAAACTACACCATTTTTTTTCTATTTGTCGATTTATGGCCTTCGTTGACTGTACTATCAGATAATTTGCTGCTGTTAAATTTGGCCATGCGCAGACAATGAGTTACAAATTCTGAATATTAAAGTATTTTTTTCTGAAGAAAGTTTTAAAAAATGCAATAAATTTGCTCATAAATTTCTATTTTCTTTAAATTCATATTTTCCAGAGTTATCAAACTACAAAAGTGAAATTTTAAATAAATGCGAATTCCGTAGTAACTGTTTAACAACCAGGAAAGCCAATATTCCGGGTGAACAAATTGGTCGCCAAGGGTGGCTAGTAATTAAATATTTTGAAATACATAAACCAAATTCATAAATCGGTTGTAGGAATATAGGAAGTAGTCGTTTCCTATAAAAATATTAACGAAATAAGCCAATTAAAAAAAATTGTAGCATGTAAATTTCTTCACAGTAGCATGCTCAAATGATATGGAGCACATGAAGGACAAAGGTGTTATTTATGATGTGAAAATGTGTGTTCATGCTGTGAAGAACTGTGCTATGTTCCTTAATAGAGGATGATGAGTTGAACAATACTTCGTTACCCACATCATATCCTGTATTAAGTATCTCTAAACTAACTGCAGAACCATTTGATGGTTTGGATTTTACGCTATGCGCTGCGAATAAATTTCGATTTAGCGGAAAAAAAGTTTCCTTGTCCATCGTTTGCGAATAATCGATGTATTAATTTTTTCTGACTTCTGGATCACCCCGTATGTAAAGGAACAGACATTTCAATCACTTGAAAATGAGTCTTTCTCTGAAATCTGACGAATTTTCTATTCATGTGTCATTTTTTCTGATTACCTCTCTCCGTCACAGTACCAGCTAATTCTTTGAAGTTATTTATTTGTCCATTTTGATTATATGAACTCGGAAAATGGATTATTAAAAGCAGGTTAGTTTAATTTAGGTGAATTGAGAACTAGTAAACGTTCTAAGTACCAAAAGTGAAAACGTTGGAAAATCGGACAAAAACACTGTCTTTGCAGCTCGCAGAAATATTCACATTAGCGACCTCTTTATACGCTCTTTTGAACTACTTAGGAGATAACCAGGTATTTTTCACGTTTACCACATTATAAGGCATAGCTTATTTGACACTTTAACGTGAAAAACCATGTTTGAACGTTTTGGCACTTTCCTCAACGTACCGTTTTGAAGCTACAAAAGAGATTTTTCGGAATGTATATAGTAACAATGAAACTTGGTGAATTTACGCGGGCGAAGGTCAACACCACACTCTTGAAACTCCACTTCGCATCAACGCAAAAATGTTGGACCCAGAGCTGAAAATTTAGTGTGCACCGATCTTTAGCAATATATTAAACACATAATTAGTTTTGATTTCTTAAATTATTATTTACAAAAATAAATGTATTTAATATTTCCACTGGCTTAAGTAAATAATCGTAATAATAATAATAAAGCATGTGAAATATTTTAATTGGTTGCAAAAGGCTACATGCAAGTTAAAGAATTTTTTTGTAAATATGGCTTCTTTCAGGTTTAGTCTCATAGAACAGTGAGGAAAGTCTAATTTATTTCAGTTAGATTTACCCCCTCCCCCGTTTTGAAGAAACACGAGAGTAATTTTTTGGGGGACATCTTGCATTTGAGTCTTGGTCACATGACGTGGACGATACCCCTCAAAAATTTCACTCCACAGCACTGGAGAATGTTTAACCCTTGATAGACTTAACCCTTATTTTCACTCCTATGTCGAGTGTGAATCGACATTCTGAATGATGCATCTTTTCCACATCCTTGTTGGATAGAGCTTATCGCAAAAACCATCTATATATTTAAAATAATGTGGTAAAAACCTTTAAACAGTTTGCCATCCACAGCCACCCGACTGATTTCGACAATTTGTATTTCATATGAAAGCTTATGACGTCTAAATATGTCATTAAGAGTCTCCTGTCAACCCCCAACCCCGCATTTTCGAACGAAATCGAAAAAATATTTATCCACCATACATTCTCTATGGGAAAAAAACCTTTAGATCCCAGCCACAACCACCCTACGGATTTCGATAATTTTTATTTCATATGAAAGCTTATGACGTCTAGATATGTCATCATGGGTCGCCTTTCCCACCACCATCACCCATTTTCGAACGAAATCTAAGACACATTTCTCCACCATACATTCTCTATGGGGGAAAAGCCTTTAGACAGTTCACCAGCCGCAACCACCCGGCGGATTTCGACAACTTTTATTTCATATCAAAGCTTATGATGTCAAGATATGTCATCATGGGTCGGCTGTCACCCAGCTCCCTTAATTTTTGAGAGATATTGCAAAATAAACCAAATATATTAACGGAAATAACGGAGATTTATTTGCAAAATTGTACCTTGTTCATGAACCTCAAAAACTGGACTGATTTCGCCAATTTATTTCGTCATTTCTTTCAAATAATTAAGGAATCACAATGTTCCGCTTTATTTTCATAGTATGAAATAGTACTTTTCATTTGTATCCAGTTCTGTTGTATTTCATTCCAATTTAATTTAACTTTAATATCAGATGATTTTGTTAAGACATCTCTATAAATATCAATATTTTAATTAATATTTAATTTAAAATAAATAGCAAACGATTTTGTTTCCATTCTAAATTTATTTTTATTAGTTTGGCAACAAGAAAAGTAGTTGTTGTTAAAAAAGGCAGGGTTGTTAAATGAGAGAATGAAGTTGTTTCTGTGATAAACATTTTAATTTTTGCGTTCACTTTCTGTTTTTATCAATAATCCCAACAGTTCCATCAAAATGGCGTGTCAAAACTATTGTAAAATACCTATTGTAAGTGATGGAAACTGTTCATTTAGGGCGATATTCTGTATTATGGATCTGAAGGCTTTCATGCCGAAATTCGTGAGAAAGTTATACAAAACATTACAACTAGATTGGGTTTATTGAAAGACTTTACAATTTTACAGGAATCTGTTGTCTACAAAGAATATGAGATCTACTATGGTTTTATGGTCTGTTCCACTGATATAACATGCAGTATTTAAAAGTGAAAAAAGTATTGGCTGAGAGCCTTTAAGCAGCGAGGGGCAGGGGCAGTGCTGAGCAAAGTGGGTGATGGCCGCGAACTCGCAAGGAGGGCGCGGAGAACGGTTAGTACAATAGCAAAAACACACAGATTATTTTTTAGGAATTGAAACAAATTAATAACAATATTTTTCAGCTTCCTAAAGCGCTAAAATAATCCTTACACTATTAGTTAAATTTACACTAACAGTATATATCTTAATTCTTTTCGGAATTCAAAGGGTTAAACTGCACCAGGAAGGTAAATACGACAGATCTTCTGGGGAAGTCGAGTGTCGAGTTCGTTACCAATGAAAAGATTTCTGTATGCGTTTAAGAAACTTACTTGGCGTTGACGGAATTTTGCAAAATTTCTTATAACACGGATAGCAAAGAAGGTTGCGGAAAGGATGCCATTTCACTTTCCATTGGCTGTCCGCGAAAGCATTTCCGCGCAAACCGTTTCGGAAACCATTCCCACAAAATTGAAGTAAGAAAGCTTTTTATTAACCACCTGTCATACCCGTCCGGTATAGTGGTTATTGCGTTTGCCTTCTACCTCTAGGAACGCGGGTTCGATCCCCGGCTTGGAGGAATTTGAAATTTCGTCACTATCTACAATCTAATCGTACAAGTAAGTTCAATTAAAAATTATATTAATCAAATTAATTGTAATTAATAATTAAGATTTCTAATTAATTGACATTCCATATAACTCTAAGATATCGGCAGAAGAAGGGGATAAAAAAGGGGGTTGGACCCTTCTGTAAGAGTACGGCTTCGGTGGGGGAAGGGGATTTCTATTTTGTCCGCCGAAGGAGGGCTCTTAACAAACTTTTGAAAGGCCTGAAACAAGCTTGAGTAAAGCCTAAAACAAGCTTGTAATAAAAGCTTGGGGAAATCTTACTAAAAACCTTACAGAAAACCTTGTTTCTTGTTGACTAGCGAACCTTACCGCTTACCTTGCCGAAAGGTTCAACCTTTGTCATGGAAACCTTTGTGACCACCCTTTACCCTTGCCGACAACGAGGTTTCCAAAATCTTTTAGACAAGCTTTCTTTGCTATATGGGAACATGCTAAATTTCATCCATTTAGCTCTTAGCAATGTTGAGTTATTGAACACAGGGATGGAACCAGGAAGATATAATTCCATTTATTTCCTCTAAGCAAACGTTAAATCGTCGAAAAATCTCGAGTTCGAATTTTTTGACGATTACAGATTTATCTCTATGCACACTTTGCATATATGTGAGGGAAAAAAATACATGAAAAACAATATTTTTTCATGTATCATATAAAAAATCTTTAAATAAGTGGATAGACATAGAAATGGTAAAATATTGAAAGCAGTTACAAAGAAAGCTGAAGGAAAGAGACATGACGGGAAAAAAATACAAAATAGATAAAGAAAGAACGAATGTTACTGGTTGCGAAAGAAAGGCACGTAAAAATATTGCAAATCCTGTTCTACGCTTTCAAACGGATTTTGGAAAAAATCCTGAGATTATGCTGAAAGAAGGCGACGCTGATTCAACACATTCGCAGCTACTAGCTTTTAAAAGGGCAAAAGCCCGCTCAGATGGATAGGAATACTTAAAATAGTTTGTATAATCCGAAAAGTTAAAAGAAGAAATCAGGATTAGACATTTTTGTTGAATAATTCTAAAATTCTTTTACTTTTCTGATATTTATTTTTATGCAAAATTCTGTAACAGTTATAAAAAAATTTCTCTTGCAGGAAGAAACTGGAGTATGTACAGAAAATAATAGCTAAAAGAGATAAAAGAACAATAATAAAAGCAGAGTCCTTAAAGTCGTTTCTCCTCGACAGAAAACTTATCCCAATTAGAATCCAAAATGGAAATTGGCCTTTGACGAAGTTTTCCATATGGATTCTTCCAATCCTTGGTTTTTTTCAATCTTATTTCGTCACCTTTATTGCATTTTAATGTCTATAATAGTTTTCTTTTAATATTTTTCTCTTGCAGCAGTACTCGAAAAAATGCAGTCAGATTGAAAGGAATTTTTTTTCATGATACGAATTTCCATTCTCATCAGAAAAAAAATCTTGTTTTGTAACTCAATACATGTTCATCTAATAAAAATGCCAGACAGAATTATTGATTTTCTTATAAGCCCAGAAATACGCAAAAGAATAATGCTTTTGCAATCCTGCACCATCATTTCAAACTTATTCTTGTTACCTCTTTGCATGAGACTAACTTTTTTATCCAGAAATCAATAGTCTGAATGCATTATAGACAAACTCATTCCAACTGCCTTTACAAAAATCCTCCTTGTAAACACATATGGGTATAACGCAAAGGATTGAAATTGGTTCTATTTTTACAGACAAATTACCCTAATTTAGGCATTTTATAGTAGGAAACCTGGAATCCATAAAATGGGCGTAACACCGAAAATCATAGCTACGTCCAATGATTGTCCTCCTACTTTCAAATACTTACGGATTTGATTTATTATAAAAGAATGAATACAATAGAAACTGTTTATTTGATGTTTCCTTTATAATGACTACCTTGTGGGACTAGGCATTATTTCCATCGTTCATACAAAGATGTAAATGCGGATTACAAGACTTCATTTGAAACCGCCTCCAGTGCCATTGTCGGTGCACTGCTTCAGAACTGGCGAGTAGTTGCCTATTAAACAAATTCTTCATCCGAAGGAAAAGTCACATGGGCCGAGATCAGGGAAGTAAGCTGGTTATGGAAGTACCGAAATGTGTTGTTTTGACAGGTAATTTGACACCGGAAGGGACCTGTGAGCCATCGTCTCACCGTGATGCAGCATCACTACCTAGCCTTCCCCGAGACGGGAAGTTTGGAATGTCTGTAATCATGAGCTACGCACATGAGTTGCACGTATTTGAACTGGATGAAACCTGTCCTGACTGATCGTCCCATGATGCTCTTCGCTTTTTCTGAGGGAATAGACTAATAATAATAATAGTATAATACTACTACTACTAATAATAATAATAATAACAATATTAATAGAGGGAATAGATAATAATATAATAATTTACCTGTGGGAAATGTTTTAAAAGTTCTGGAAGTTTCTAAACGTAGTAATATATACATGCGCTTCGTCATAAGGGAAGAGTCGATAGAGACTAAAATATTATTTTCTCGTATAGGAAGAGAATATACGAGGGGGTCCAATAATAAAGGTACAAGCCAAAATTGCACTGACAGTTATAATTCAAGAAAATATTAAATACATTTCACAAAAACTACATACTTTTTTGTTTATTTCTGGGCATAATCTCCGTTAAACTTTAAGACATCCCAGCGTGACACTGGTTTGAACATCCCTTCATGGTACTGCTATCTGTCAAGTTGCTTGAAGTACTGCAGAACTGTGTTTTGCAGTAAGCCGAAACTTTGTGAAAGTTTAGGTCGCATATGATTTGATGCTCCTACGAATTTCAGTCACATCAGCATTTTCGCGAACTTTAATGCGACAATCTTCCTTAATAAAACGTCCGACTTTGGAGCAGTTGTCATCCGTGTATTCCGTCCTTGGTCTGCCTCTTTTCTTCTAAGGATCATCCTTCAGATCCGTTCGTCCATCTTTAAATTTTTAGCACCAAAGGTTGAATTCTGTTTGGCTTTAAATGTTCTGCTCATCAACACCCTGCCTCTTTTCTTCTAAGGATCATGCTTCAGATCCGTTCGTCCATCTTTGAATTTTTAGAACCAAAGGTTGAATTATTTTTCGGCAAATGAATTCATTCTGCAATCTGCGATGAATTTCGCTCTGATTACTGTCCTACCTCCACGAGAAAAAGCCAGATACCAGACATGCCTGTGGCGGTCGTTATGGGAACGGGATATTCCACTGCATTTTGGGGTTGTAGAAAAGGGTTTTATTTCATTTGTCGCAGATAGAACCGGAAAAAGTCTCATTTCGCTTTGCACTTCGGACGAAAACGAACTCCTCGCCTAACGAAGAGAGCTTAGTTTGCCAAATGTTGTGGTTGATTTTATACCCGTTTCCCTCCTCTCTTCGACTCGTCTAACTGAGGCAACCCTGATCAGGATTTTCCTCGTGTCGGTAGGAAAGTAACTCCTTTGGCTTGCAAAATTCCGATGAATGCACGTACCTCAAATTTTGCATATTCTACGATTAGACACGTCATGCCTATTAGCACAAGATATTTTACGGTATCTCCACGACATTGATACGATATTCTGAATTCCGCACAACACCGTACAGATATCGTATGAATATTGTCGAACATCCTGTGCTGATATGGATGTTTCTTTGCTTCCTGGATACTCAATTGCGTCTTGTACAAAACGACGCGTCAGTCCAACTTACTACACTTCTGTACATGCAACGAGTGAGCAATTAGCGTCAATATTGCACCTGCGTGCTTTGTATGTCAGCCACCTGTAACTTTTTTTTATCGGACCACCCTTGAGAACGTATGGCATTTGTCAAAAAAATTAGCCTCGAAATTTTGATAAATCTCTAAAGTTTGTTTTCAAACACCTTAACTCTGGCTTACTCCTAGGGCCGGTTTAAGCTCTGTAGGGGGTCCATAGGCAATACACGCTTCGGGGCCTCCCTTTCTCTATCTTACCTTCTAAAACTAAATATTTTTATTGATTTGCATTTAATCTCTGTACAAGCAATTTTTCAGCAACAAATATTAAGACAAACTGCAATAACAAAATATTTAATTGCGCGTCACCGTCAGGTTTCATTATATTCCAAATAAAGAAATGTAAAATTCAAATTTGAAAGTAATTAAAAAAATGAAGGGAAAAACTTTTTTTACACAATCGAAATACTCAAATACAAATTTGGCCAGAACTGATGAGTCAGTCAGCCAAATACGAAAAACACTGCACCATACTCGTCTGCAGTAGAATTTTAAAACATGAAAAAACTCCTAAAAATCATGTTCTGAAATTAAGATTTTAATTTGATTAAGTTCGAGTTCTTGTAAATTAAATGAGTGTTCTATATTAAATTACCTTGAAAATAATAATAAAAAAATGATCTTGAGGCGGCGGGAGCCCCAAACCCTATATAAAATTGTCTGCTTCATAGCAGCATATGATAATGCGGCTCTGCACCTGATATTAGTCAATTAAAACTGCACCTTAACAAAAATATAAATATCAGGGCTGTGTTTGAGTAAAGCTACAGAAAATTGGACTTTTACATGGTTTGCTTCTGATAAAAAAAAATTGTTATTCTGATATTTCCTTCAAAATATCTATAAAGGTTGAACACCTCGTTTATTTTTAGAAAGAAATAGATTCAACTGACGACCTTGAACCACAGTTTATTCGATTTCATGGACCGAATCGTTATCGTTTCTTTGCAATCACAGCGTTTTTTTTTTTTTTCTCATTTTACTCAGCTACATGTGCATTATTTTCTGCAAAGATTCGTAAATTTGTAAATAATAGAAATCAGAGGATTTATAAATAAAAAGTGAGTATCTTATTGGAAGGAAAACAATTCATTACAAATTTAGGAAAATCTTCTGTACGTAGAAATAATTCTAAACAAATTTTAGAGGAAAGGAATTGTGCCGTTTTTAATTCATTTTACTATAGAACGTAGCGAAATTATTCATCATTGTCAAATAATCCGCATTGTTATTCATTCATCATTATTAAATAATGGGCATTATTTCGACAGTCAGCTTATGTTGATTTTTGAATTTCACTTAATTAATCACAATTATTTCGTTAAGATTAGAATGGCTTAACCACTTTAATGAAAATTTTAGAAACAATCTCTAATGTATCTGAGAGATGTCCTGTGATATTATATTTCAAATCAACGGAATAAATATTGAAAAAAATGTTACTAAAATTGCTATTTAATTATGCACGTAAAAAAATATGAACTGTTGCTGTAGAGACGTTATTATGGCTCTGTTTCGTATCTGTCAGAACCGCCTTTATCTCTACTAATAATAAAGGAGAATGTGTGTAACTCAGTGTTTTCGTGTGTCTGTGTGTTGGTCCTCTACAGGGCAGACCGCTGACTTACAGCTACGAAATTTGGCACAAACATACTTTGGAGAGTGTGAATGTGCACCTGTAAAATTTAAGCAAAAGTTTGGCGTTTTTCCTTAATAACTTCCGAAAATATTACAGCACAAAAATCATTTTTACGCCATCTGAAAGTGCAAACAATTACCTTCTCAATGATATCAATTAAGTTGCCGTACGACTTTTTCTCTAATCTTAATAAATTTAAAAATTATTTTTGGCATAATTTACAACAATACTTTTCATTGTTGCAACGCAATTCAAATAACTTTCATTATTTAACCAAACATTTATTTGCGTGTTTCTCTATCAATGTTGAAAGCTAAGATAATATCTTAATGTTTAATGCTATGTTTTAATCAGCGTATTTTCATCCAGCTAACATGCGCCATTTTAAAGTTTAAATAAAATCCATAATTTTCAAGAGGATTAAGAGTGAAGTAGATGCCGACAATGTGCAATTTTATGTTGAATGACACAGACAGTCACTTGACTCTATTAAGGACTTTCAAGCAGACAACGAACAGAACAGGTGGAAAAGCTACTGAAAGAACATGGATTAAATGTCTATTACAATTTGAAATTTAAAATTGTTAAGGGAACCATGAATATCAAATTATGCATAAGATATTCAATTATATTCCCGGCGAACAAGATGGTCGTCGAAGGCGGTCAGTATAAATTTAAACTAAAAATAATAAAAATCAATCCATGCCGTTTTAGATAAATATTATAGTGTTTATAACTTTTGTCCCTATTAATTCTTACATTCGCTGTTTCCCCAAAATTAGAATCTGCCAAATGTTTTGTCATTTTTCTGCTTTTTTATCATTAAACACTTTTATTTAGTTAGAATTATTTTATGCTTGTAAATATGGAATTTTGTAATAGATTTTTCACTTCCTTCCCAAGTGTGCTGAATACACTTGTACACTTGTGTATTATTTTTAGAATTAATTATCAGTTAATACAATAATTTAATTAAATTTTGCTTCCATTATTAGTTTTGCCGCCGCCTGTTAGTGAATTTGAGAAATATACGATTTGAAAAGTCCAGAGCATTTTCAATAATGAATTAAAAATAAAATACTAAAAAGTAGAAAATAATTAAAATATGAAACAAAATCTGTTTCTTATCATACAAATAAAAGTGTGCTTTTAAAAACTAATTTTACTTAATTTATTCTTTTTATTAAAATACAATTTCATGTTTTAAGCATTTCTATTTCCGACATGTATTGGAAATGATGCAGATTACAATTTAAATTTGTCGATTGATGAAATACTATCAACCTTTTTGGGAAATGACATGCATTAAATAAAATAATTTTTGATAAATGCAGTATACTCTCTATTATCCGCGCACGGATTATCCGTGCTCATTCCGGAATCTCAAAAAAAAAAAAAAATTTAAAGAGAAACATTTTTACACTTATCATGCATGCAAAATCGATGTCGATGTTCGATCGAGAGATTCATTCCGTGAAACTAGTAGCCGTGACGGCGGAGGCTAAAGAATAGATTTTTTTTCTTCCTCTGCGTGCAATCTCTACCGGTTCAACCCCTAATTTTCCGAGAAATGAATCATCCACTTCCTGCGAGCTCATTCTCCTACGAACACGCTTCGCTCTGACACGTCATCATTTAACTTCTTCGTCTTCTCTCACTTTCGCACGTGTTTCTTTCGTTTTTGCGTCTTGTTTATCGTCAGTTAGTACACTGTAAAAAAAATCCCGTAAAATTTACGGTTTTAAACTGGCAGCTGGGTTGGTTGTGCAAAACCGTAAAAGTTACGAAGTAAATCCGTAGGCACAACGGTTTTTTAACGTATGAAATTAAGTTTTCTCCGTAAAAATTAAGTCATCGAAGTAAGTGACGTCATCGACTGAGTTGAGTTGTTTTTCTCCTTCTGTTAGAGTTGAAATGTGCTGATGTGTATTATCAATTAGGAATATTAATTAATCAAGGCTTAATTATTAATTTCAATTAGTTTAATTCTTAATTGAACTTACTTGGACGATTTCGATGCAAGATGGTGACAAAACTTCTAACTCCTCCGAGCCGGGGATCGAAACCACGTTCATAGAAATAAAAGGCAGTCGCTCTAACCACTTGACCACCGGAGACTTCATAAAATGAAGTAAAAATAATCTATTTGAGTTTTAAAGTCACTATAGCTCTAGTGGCGCCACCTAGTGGTGTAAAAATCAACTATTGCCAGAACACGTGTTTTAAGGTTAGCTTTCATGAGTGACAAGAGGTTACTGCAACATGTGTAAACAATAGCGGAGATGGAACCCTATTAAAAACATGAAATGAATGCAATAAAATTACATTTAAGAAAAGGGAAAGTTTTCATACGGAAAGCAATACCGTATGACGAAAAATAGAATTTGAACTGACGGTTTTAAACCGTTTATGGCTGGAGCGGAAAACGGTGAAAAACCGTTTTGTCAACAAAACAGCTTTAAACCGTCAAATATATGGAAAAAGTCCGGGAAAAAAAACGGATATTTTTTACAGTGTAGTTTGAAGGTTTTCACTGGGAAAAAATGAGTGGTGTGAAACGAAACATTTTAAATGTTATCCTTCAGAAACTTGATAATGGAGAATCAGCTAGTACTGATGCAAAAGATGTACAAAATGAAGGAAATACAATTTCTCATTCTGCTGCTCTACAATCTGTGGAAATTTTGTTAGATTATATGGGACAAAGAGGATTTGATTACGGTGACATTACTTCGGTTTGTAAAATATGTGCTGGTATACGATAAGAGATGATCAAACAGCAGAAGCAAAGACTTATTGCAGATTTTTTAAAGCAGTAAATGTTAAAAAGAAAATTCCTAGTTTGATGTTATACCGCATGCAAATGTAAGTAATTTGTACATTTTTGTACTGATGTTGATTTTTTCTTTAATAAAAAGGGGTTTACGGATTATCCGTGTTTTTCTATTGTCCGTGAGACCCCTTCCCGGTGATTAACCCGGATAATCGGGAGTGCACTGTAAGTCTGTAATTAACCCTCCGCTAGTTGAAACCATTTTTATTCTTAAATACTCTCAATGTATGTCACGGATTTAAACCTATTCTATTATATCTTCATCCAATTTTGATAAATTTTCCTTTATAAGTACAGTAGAACCCCGCTAATCCGAACTAATTGGGACCGGTGTCTGTTCGGATTACAAAAAATTCGGATAACCCGAAATTATGATAAAAACAGAAAAGAAAAAGATGTGTGCTAAAAAAATGTAAGTTATAAGTACTCAGTACTACAATCTCTTTAATTCTTTTATTCAAAAGCAATAGAAAGAGAATATGTCTCCCCTTTTCATTAGAATAATGGATGTGCTCCTGTATGAAGTGATCTTATCTTACGGCGAATTGCACTATTATCTTCAATGTCTACAAAATTATGCACTCTGAAAAAGTACATTTTTGTTTTTAGTATGTATATTTAAATCTTTTCAGGTAATCTTTTCAATTACATGTAATTTTCGAAAATAAAATATGTTCTGATTAACCGGAATTTCGGATTAGCGGGGTTCGGATTAACTGAAATTGCGTTAAATACAGTTAATAGATGCAGACTGTATGGTATCGATTAGATATTAGGTATCAAGTGTCGTCCTCGTCATCTGACCGCGGTTCAATATAGCCTTCGTGTTGCTTCAAAACGGGAAGTTAATATAACTAAACTAAACTAGGCACTAGGTAATACCAAGGATAAGTGATGATGTTGGTCACTTGGACTAACTGAACTAGATAAAGCCTATCAGTCGATATATGTTAGGATATTATGATTGTTTTGAATTTAAAATCTGTATTTTTATTTGTGTATTTTTGTGAACTGACATCGCTAGCAAAAGCGCGCGCGAACTGCGTTTAATAGTATATTTTGTTTCTTCAAAATCTGCCAATTCCTTTTTATTATAGTTGTTATTCTTTTTCCTGTGAGCGAGATCATCTGAGATGTTATTATTCGAGTTTATGTTTTACTATTTAGAACTTGATTTCTTAGTCAGAATATGCTGAAATATTATCTGTAAACATATATATATAGTATAAATCGTAAAATGAAGGAGTATAAGAGAGAGTTTTATATTTAGCAATTCACAATAACTTCATCCCCTGAAGAAACATTATTGTGCTTTTATTGCGTTTTTCATCACATTTTATACTCTTTCATTTTACAATTTATACTCAATCTACCACAGCGCTTTTGGACTTGCAGCTTTTAGCGCATTCATTGTGTACGTGATATATTTATATATTTTTCTATCTTTTACTATTCGCATTTTTGCCTTTACTCGGATATACTTTCAATTCGTTTTTTCATATCCTTTCGAATTTGATATGAATGTTTGTAATTTAATTATTGTTTTTCTATTATGTTTTGCCTCTTTTATGTATATATATATCTATATGAAATATCTGGCCTTAAAAAAGGTGAAAAGGCAGTCCACTTTCATCAGGGAAGAGACGACATTTGTCCAAATCTTCTTTTATTTAGGCATCAGGCATTATTTCTTCATAATTAAAGCATTTAATTTGTTTGCAGCTCCATGACCAGAATTCAGAAGTTTACGCCCGAGCGGCGCGTTGTTGTTAAAAGCTTACATGTCGGCGTGAAAAAGGGCAGAAATGAATGCGCAGAACGCTTAAGTACTCAGGAAAGAGAATTCCCCTTGAGAAACTCGTGATTTGCAAAGAAAGTTGTAGTGCGTTAATTATGATGAAAGTGGAAGTACTTAAAATGAGGTATCGTTAAAATTATTTAGGAAAGTTAAAAAATTAAAATATCATATATATAGTTGCAGTTGAGCTTTCTTTACTGAGTAGGATTCTATTTATTGAGATAAGGTTGAGAATTTTTTTCACATTGGAATTCCATCAATATATTATGACAAAGTCCAAGATCAATAAATGACGTGCTATGGCATCTTCAAATCCAATACACTGTAGAAGATGTTGGGGAAACATAGCTCTAGAACTGCATTTCGTGCACGTAGAAAAGTTCCTTCAGACGCAAACAAAAGGCATCTACAGTGATGACTCGTGAAGCGGGAGAACGCAGTCTGCTGGGATCCCTCACTAATGAACGTCCATTGGAGGATTTCCTACAGTCTAGGGATGGTATTGCGAAAATAACCGGTTTTCGGTTATTCAGATTTTTTTTCACATCCCGTTTAACCTGGCGGTTATAACCGCTCAAAATAACCGGTTTCTGAAATAACCGGCTCTACATAAAAGTAAACCACCAAACGAAATTAATATAACGATATAAAACAAAATGCAATCTAACAAAATGCACCAAACAAAATTAATATAAGGATATAAAACAAAATGCAAACTTACAGAAATTCAAAAGTTTCCATTAACGAAAAACATGTTAAAATAAATACAATATAATAAACAATAAAATACTAAGATAAGTGCGTGAATTAAAATGCTAAATAATTGAAAAAATTAAATAAAAATGCTTACAGTTAGTAAATTAATAAGACAGAATATTATACGATAAAATACTTTATACAAATTATTTTTAGAGTTTATATTGGTTGCAAAGATTAAAAAGACACTGTTTCAGTGTCTTTTTCATCTTTGCTATGAAGTAAAACCCCTGTTTCAGGGGTTTTACATCATAGAAGGGAATGAACCCACTGCGGATGAATCTTGTGTAAATTTTGTAGCAATCAAAGTGCCAATTTATTTAAAAGAAAAATATCATTAGGTTACGTTTAACCATCTTTGCTCGCAACATCTAATAGATACTCATGCCGTAGGAAGAATTGCAATTTAAACTTTTCTTACAGCATGATCATTTATATTCATATTAAGACTGTTCATGATACTTATGAAGGAAAAATTGTCAGCGCAGGATGAACTTATCATAGAACAAATTTAAATGCGTAAAAACAATCAATTATAAAAATTAGAATAAATTTAAAAATAATAAATTTTAACTTAAACTTTAAACAAAAACTTAAAAACATTTATTTATAAACAATAAAATTTGGAGAATAAAATTTAAACATTGTTGAAGTAGCGTGCAATTGCAGCAGTAATACAAAAAAACAAAGAACGATGGAAACCGATATCATACAACGAAAACCAAAACACGAAGATAAACTCAGAGGTAATCGAAAAAACCAAACAAGGAATCCATTCTAGTCCATTTTTTCAAGGGCTAAGGACTTTATTCGAAATGGATTCAAAATAATAATTGGGAATCCATTTCGAATAAAGTCCTTAGCCCTTGAAAAAATGGACTAGAATGGATTCCTTGTTTGGTTTTTTTCGATTGCCTCTGAGTTTATCTTTGTGTTTTGCCTTTCTTTGTATGATATTGGTTTCTATTTAAATGCTCGAGATATATTGCGACAATTTAAGAATGAAAATGATTGAGATTAACGGAGGTTTATGTGTATGTCCTTCATTATTTATTCCTTTGCTTTGTATGACGAATACAAAAAGTATTTTTCTCATACGATCAATATAATTCATAAATTTTCCATTTATTTACTAAGAATGATTTCAAAATAATTGTTTTATAGCTTTAATTGCAGATTATTTTTTCCTTCTTAGCTTAATAATTTAGATTGTATAGATTGTTTACAGAAGATAATAAAACTAGGTTTGCACCTGATTCTTTGAACTTTTTTGTATTTACAATCACTTTCCATAAGAAAATATGTCGTAACTTAAATCTTATAAGTTTTTTGTCGAATCTTTTAACAATATTGTAGATTTCATATGAACTGATGCGATAAATCAAATGTTTAACTTTAACCATACATTTGCCATTTTTTAAAAAAAATTAGAGGGTTAGTTATTTTGATGAAAGGAAATTTACGTTTAATAATATATACCTACATATTTATTTTCCCTCTAGAGGAAAGGTAATGTCTTGTTATAGATTTTAACTCTTGAAATATAAGAATTTGAGAAACACTGAAATTTAATTAAATTTTAGGGTATTATAATAAATACTAGCAAATATTCAATTTTGCATAAACGTTATCTTTCTTCTGTCATTAAGTCATTCTAATTGCATTTCAATCAAAACAAAATAGGCTATTCGGTGGTCTGGAGCCAGAGTTTCAGCTTACAGTCAGGAGCCGCTTTCAACAAAATTCCCTCCTGTAAGCGAGCCTGGCGCATGCTAGTTCTGTCATTCACGACCAGTTTAGGCCGGTCAATCACGACCACTACATGCCACGCAAATCCGTCCACTACAATTCACTCAGTGAAAATGTATCTAGCCCTTTCAAGGGCACAAACAAATTTATATTTCTTGTGACTATGTTAGATGATCTATAAATTCATAAAAAATAGAGCGGTGCTGCCATCTGTTTCTTTCATTAGGCACTAAAAATATTTTTTTCTAATGTATCCTCAAAATTCTACCGCATGGTTGAGGGAAAAGCTCTTAATAAAAGAAAACCTTTCGAAAGAGACTCATCGCCCCTGAAAGGGCTAGAGTACCCCCAAGTTCCCTCCCCTCCATGCATCCTAAGCCTCTCCGCTGGATTTCCGCATTGAAGGAGTGAAAATTGAGAAGATTAGATATTTTATGGGCCGTACCACGCCTCGCCGATTCTGTAACGTTTCCACATTCACACTCGTATTTGGCGGGGCATCACGCCATGTGCTTGGTTTGGAGTGGTCGTGAATGATCGGCCATAAATCTGTTGGAGTCAAACGTCCTTCTTGGAGGGATGTGGAAATATAGGAAGGGGAATGCCATATCAGGTGTCGTCCTCGTATTCTGATATGGAATAAAAATTATTGGACAGTCTCAAAACAGCGCTCGTTTTGTTCTAAAGGGACGCCAATCCTACTAATCTAAACTAAATCAAATTACACAATGATATAAACAGTATAAATTTATTCAGTAAAATACAGGGTAGCCATAAAATAGCGTGAGGTGTTTGGAGCTCGATTATAAAAAAATATGTTCACCTTCACTCAAATGTAACCAAATTAAGTCACGATGTTATTCCGACCCAGAGATTTACACGCACAAACAAGTTCCCATTTTCTTCATAAACTGCAAAATGGCTTTGTACATGCATTTGACCTAGTCAATAATCGAAAATATTACAGGAATAACAATTTTCACTGCAAATTTTTTGACATCTTTGAAACATGTGGTTCAATGTGTTGACCTCACAAGTATTTCAAAACATTCATTCTTTTCAGATGACTCCACAACCAAAAATCACAGGGAGTGTGATCCGGGAAAGGTGGTTTTTCACCTGCAAGGAAATGCACGGCTAATTATATATCCGTCTGCGAAGTGTCGCACAATATGTAAAAAATTGAAAAATGACATCAACGTGTACATTTTGAACGACTGCCGCTTCAACTGCAATCGCCTATGCAAATTTTGCTATTCTGATTGTAAGCAGTACTAACTCATTGACACAACATGCATCAACAATGGCAAAATAAAATTTATAGCAGAAATTGTGATATCTGTAATCCTTTCAACTAATTGACTTGATCAATTGCGCCTACAGCGTTATATGCCATATTGCATTTGGTGGCGATTTTTTTGGCATAAATAGGAATCATATCGTAGGAATAGTATGTAAACCAAATTTGGTTACATTTGGCTATACATGTTTCTTACAGTTGGGCTCCAAATACATCAAGTCACTTTGCATATGAGGGGTTCCCAACCTTTATTCCTTCACGTACCCGTTGATTATTCTCTATATTTTCGCGTACCACCTAGTGTCATATCCCCACCATCAACAAACATCCGTCTTTACGAAGAAGTTTCTATCAATGATGTTAAGGGCTTATGTTAACTTAAGAGTCAGATGACTCAAATTAATAATATTTTCTGGACTTATTTTTTATTATACATTTTATTGCATTTTTACAATAGCATTACTTCAACTCCAAAACAAATGAAATCAGTATTGTAATAATTTCTCTTTAACTTGGATGGCTAAAAATTATATAATGGCTCTTTAATAATAAAATTTTCAAGTGGTATAGTTAAAAAGCAGTAAGTGTTAACTTGGAGGAACAAAATTCTGTAATTTTTTTAATTCCTTGTGTTTGCTTGTTTCCGCCAATATCAACTTTGGCATCGCGTACCCCAAACTAGTCCTTCGCGTACCCCCCAGGGATACGGTACACGTACCACAGGTTGGGAAGCTCTGCTGTATATGAACTGTGCAAATCACCTGGAATTTTTTATAACTCCTAGGTGTAATAGCATTTTATTACCCTTGCTCTTCTTTATCTTTAACTATGATTTATAGATATTGATTCAATCTGCAAATATTTGGAAATCACTAACTCTGTGTGTTTAGCGTGCTTTGTAAAATAATCCATTTACGTAAGACCGATGAAGAGAACTAAAATACTTTAGGGAATAAAAAGGTAAAAAACTACTATGAGCACACGATGTTATTTGAAACAGGAAATTTATGACTAAACGTATTCCCAACCCTTATTTATACGAGAAAAGTTTTTGAAAAGTCGAGTTTAATGTTGAAACATAAATTAATAATCAATACAAAAACTAACTCTCCGAAGAATACGGTTAGAGGTGGTAAGCACATAATAAAAGGAAATGACTATGAGAAATGCTTAGGGGTATAATAAACTAAAGTATGATGAGTTTATGTTCATGTTTAAGTATTTGAAGTTATAAAAATCCCTTATTTTCTGAAAAAAATAGAAATGAAACAGCAGGGAATGAATTTCTATTTCAGAAACAGTCTCTTTTGTTGTACTAGCAAAACTCTCATTTATACAACTCCTGATTTTCAGCTATATTGTAAGACTGCTATTAATTTTAGTTTTGAAAAATTAGAATTTTTTGAATATTTAATTTTTTTTCTATCCCTGTATTTTAAACAAATTTTGGTAGCTTGCTTTTCAGGTTACAAAAATATTCATCTTATAAAATTGTTAATTGCTTTGCTTGTAATATATAATTTTAATACATAGTTTACTTTTTTTAAAATGAAGTTTCTAATCTTGTGAAGTTGTTTTTTATTTTGACTATCGTTCTGTTTTTCTTTTCTTTTTACAAATTTCGATTCATTATCAGAAGAAGTGATTTCTTTGCCTTTTCTCCTGCTTTAATACCATATTTCTTGGAATCTGAATATAATTTATAGTTATTATGAGAGCTGGCATTGGTGTTTAGCTTTCTTCGGGGATTAGGGACTCGGTGGCCCAGTGATAAGGTATTGTCTTAGGGCCGGAAGGTTGCAAGTTCGAAATCCTATTGTAGGAA
This sequence comes from Araneus ventricosus, assembly GCA_013235015.1. Classification (NCBI taxonomy): domain Eukaryota; kingdom Metazoa; phylum Arthropoda; class Arachnida; order Araneae; family Araneidae; genus Araneus; species Araneus ventricosus. Next base: position 28,740 of record BGPR01000066.1, read on the forward strand.
AGAACCAATCTTATATTTGAGCCTGGTGTACAATAAATATGATGTCGTGGGTTAAATGTTCTCACGCTACTGTGGAGCGGCAGTTAGGAGAAGTGGGTGCCAGCTCAGGTGACTTCCTGGGTGCCCCAATATAGCCCTCGTGTTACTTCAAGATGGGATCTTGTAACTGAACTTGTGAAATTGAGGAAAACCACTTCAAGGAATCGTGCCTTCAAATCTGAGTAGCATCTCATATAGCAAAGAAAGCTTGTCTAAAAGGTTTTGGAAACATTATCGTCAGCAAGGGTAAATGGTTGTCACAGAGGTTTCCATGAAAAGGGTTGAACCTTTCAGGAAGGTAGCGGAAAGGTTCGCTAGTCAACAAGAAACAAGGTTTTTAGTAAGATTTCCCCAAGCTTTTATTACAAGCTTGTTTCAGGCCTTTCAAAAGATTGTTAAGAGCCCTCCTACGGCGGACAAAATAAAACACCCTTCCCCCTTCGAAGCCTTACTCCAACAGAGAGGTCCAACCCCCCCTTTTTTCACCCCCTCTTCAAAGCCGTACTCCTACAAACTTCAAAATCCTCAGAGCCGGGAATCGAACCCGCGTTTATAGAGTTGGAAGGTAAACGCAATAACCAGTATACCGCACATGTCTATACACGATGCGACGGGTGGTTCATAGAAAGCTTTCCTACGTCAATATTGCGAAAATAGTTTCCGAAACGGTTTGCTTGGAAATGCTTTCGCGGACAGCCTATGGAAAGTGAAATGGCAACCTTTCCGCAACCTTCTTTGCTTTCTGGGATTGGATCTGGAATACTTCCATATGCATATGGTGAGAAACTACTTCTACAGTGGGTTGCGAATATAATGTGGACACTTTAAAATTTACATATTTTTTCGAATATCTCCCGAAAATCTGCATGGATTTTCTTAAGATTTTCGAACATGTAAAGATTAGGCTTAAACTCACATTTTACAGGGAAGATTCGTTCACAATACTATTTAGGGGTCTGACTAGAAAGTGATGAAGATAAAAAAATATTCGACTCATCCCGTTTCAAAGAAAGCTGATAATGAAATGAAGCTTTCATCAATGGTTATGTTTGACCTGCATAATATTTAGGTGCACTTTTGTAAACACAGCACAAATGTTCGGAAATATAAAGGTTTCTTAAGAAAATTCCAAAATTTTCCTCAAGTTTTTTGCTTATAACTTGCAGAATTTTAAACCAAATTGTATGAAATTTACAGAATACATGGCGATATGTTAGAGAAGCAATGTATTAAAATTTTAAGTAAATACTTTGAATATTAAAGGAAATATGAATATTTTTAGTAAATGATTTTTTTACTGCGAAATATAGCGTAATTTTACTTTCATGACTTAAGAGCCAGATACATAGTCAACTTGTACAAAAATTTCAGTTCAATGCCGTTAGTATTCAGAAAGATAACGGCGTTTCAACTTCGTGAATTTCGGTACACGCTAAGAGAAGCTAAATGATCAGGGTTCTTGCACAAACTGATATTTTTTAAACTTGAATCTTCGAACTGTAATTTAAATTATATATTTAACTTATAAGTATGCATGAGTAATCAGGATATTCAACTTTCATAAAATTCAATATTACCGTTCGAAGATTCAAGTTTAAAAAATATCAGTTTGTGCAAGAACCCTTATCATTTAGCTTCTCTTAGAGTGTACCGAAATTCACCAAGTTGCAATTCCGTTATCTTTCTGAATACTAACGGTATTGAACTGAAATTTTTATATAAGTTTCCCTATGTATCTGGCTCTTAAGTTATGAAAGTAAAATTATGCTACACTTGAATGCTCTAACTTGGTCACACATCTACGTAAGGATATGATCTTTTCCTTGCAGTTTAAATGTACAATTGTATTGCAAATGTATAACTAGGAATTTAAAAATTTAAGTTATAAATTTTCACTAAAAATATCGTTACATATTTTTATGGCTGCTGGATCGCAAAGATACTTTTTGTGGGCCGCGAGTTTCACAAATTTTACTATATGATTGTTATAGTGGCATCGCTTTTACTTTCTCGTATACGAAGTATATAAAGAGAAAACATTGTAATCGTCAAAAAATTCGAACTCGAGATTTTGACGAATCTCCACGTTTTAGACCTCCCTGAGTCCGAAAAACACAATTTTGGAATTATGTCTGTCTATATGCTTTTGTGTCTGTCTGTGAACACGATAACGCGAAAACTATTATAGCTACGGGGATGAAATTTGGTATGTGATCTTTACACATAATTTGTAGGTTTCTCTCAAATTTCGGGCAACATCCGTCTATGGGAAGTCTGTCTGTCCGCGCTCATGTGAACACTATAACTCAAAGACTTGGATAAAATTTGGTACACAGTTTTATCATCATAAATGTAGGTCCGTATAGAAATGTGGACCAAATTCGTCGAAGGGTTGATGGTCTGTCGGACTGTATAATCACATACTTGTAAAAATTATATCTCCTAAACCCTTGGGCTTAGATAAATAAAAATTGGTATGACGGTTGCTAACATTAATTATAGATCTGTGCCCAAATTTCGTTTCAATGGGTTAAAAAAAGGCGTTCAAATTGCATATTCAATTATTTAAAAATCCCGTTCTCCATGCGCATGCGTACTGGTAGCAATATCTCTGCACGCGGAAGGATTACGTCACTTTGTCTTTGAGACGGCAAGAGTGGAAAAATCGGCACGCATATAATCGGTACTCATCTCTTGGAATTTGATTCTTTACCTAAATATTTTACAATCACTATATTCTACAGTGAAAAACCTTCTGATAGTCAATGGATTCTGGATTACAGTAGGTTCGAATTTTTTTATCCACGCAGGGAGGAGGGGAAACATCAATTTTTTGGGGAAGTATACGAGAAAGTTTAGGGGAGACCACTCCAGCTGGTTTCTTCTCGTGAGTATTTTCATAGTATTTACATTTTTATGTGTTCGAGAGATATTATTGCAGTGACAACGTCTCTCTTTTTCTCCATTTGGACTGAGTTTGTCCATAAAAACTTACCGAACTAACACTCAACCTGTGTGGAGTATCTTCCTTGACAACTGTGCTAAATTATATAAATGGAGACAGAAGCAAAATTTGAATATATATATATATATATATTATTAGATCCAAATTAAGAAATGATAAAAAAAGAATCGACATCATTAAAATAAAAATGTACGTACAACTAACAAACAATTACATCCTATTTAAAATATGGAAACTCTTTCTTTTGGTTGCAAACGACTTTGGTAAGGGGCAAGATTCAAATTCATCCGAAAAGTTCGATCCACAATATTTAAAGATGGGGAAGCATCTGCTTCAGGGCGGTTATGAAATCAAAGATTCTTTAATTCTATTTCGAAAGTAAGATAGAATAAAATTATTGATTACAAAAAACTGTTTTCGATCTCTCAATATCGTGATAAACTTGAAGATAAATGATCTTCTTGAATTCGGAATACATTCTTTCGTGCTGCCATCTATGTAACTTTCATGGAAGCTTCCTCAATTATTCTTTATGAAAATGCCAATTATTTCTTTCAGTATAATTAAGATAGAATCTCCCATTTTCGAATTCGGTGTGAATAACTGCAACAGCAAGCGCATACATGTACATTTTCGAATTCGGTGTGAATAACTGCAACAGNNNGCGCATACATGTACATTTTCGAATATTTTTCTGAAAACTAGATCTTAGCACAATTTTTTATAGGATTTTTATAGTCTAAGACAAATTAAATTTTTGTGTTATTTGTGATGCTTAAGTTGCCATTATGTTTGATCACTCACAATCCATTCAAAAAGCGTATGCAGAAAAATATTTCGAGATTATAAGAGAAGAATATAATAATTTTTTAAAAAACCTATCTTATTCTATAACTATTTTTAAGTTATTTCCAGTGTTTTAGGAGAAAATACTGCAAAACTTATTAGATAACGATGCGAAGAATAAAAATCAAGGAAATTCAAATTAAATTAGAGAATACAAGGAATAAAGCCATCTCTCACTAATAATAAAATAAAAATAATCAAGGTTGTGATCAATTGTTTAAAATAATTTTTTTTAAATTGATTTTTTAAAAAAAAGGAAACAATAGAATTGAGTACTCTAAGACCCATCAAAGACAGCTAACCCTGATAACTGCATTTCCTCATCAGTTATATTAACTCAAATTACATTATAATATTTCATTGTCATCATATTCTTCAAAACATAAATTTTTATATGCGTGAAGTTTTTCTATGATCTTCCCCATGTAAATTTCAATTGCTTCAATTAATTTCCTAAATTCACATTTTCAACTAATTTTAAATAGTATTCCTTAACTTTTGAAATAGTTTTTAACACATTGACATATATGGAGAAGCAACTAATAATAAATAATTTTAGAAAAATAAAACAGGAAATAATGGATACATATTCGAGTGATATCAAAGAGGTTAATAAATTTTTTCTGCCTAAGTGCCGAATCTGTTCTAACATGTTCGGAAAAACATTCACAAGATGCGATTTTTGGGTAATGAATATCTTCACTTTTACTTATTTTTTTTCCTACATTTTTCTATCCCTTTAGTTTTATGATTAATATTTAAGACACATTAGATGATGAAAAAATGCCAGTTGTAAAATGTAACTATTTTTATACTTTAAAGTTACTTTCTGAATCGTTAGATGGCGCCAGGTGTGCAAATGTTAATTCTGAGTTGGGGGGGGGGGAGTGGGTGTTCTTTTGCTTGGTCTTCAATTTCACTTAAGTATTGCTTTATGTGATTATTTATCACGGATCCCAATATATTTTATCAAGAACATTTCAGAATTTTCTCAGAGCCTTCTTGAAAATTCCTCAGAAAGTAAACTCAATGAAATTATTTTTAATATAACTAAAATTCCCTGCAAAAATTAATAAATAGCAAAAATTTTTATTTATTCTCTGTTAAATAACAACAAAATTTACTTTTTCGCCTTAATAAATCTCTGATTAATCGTTTATTGGATAAAAATTATGCTAGTGATCAAAGGAGCAAAATGTTTCGCAAATAAATAAATATAAATTATAATTATACTAATTTTTTTTTCCTTGGACTGATATCAAAAGTGACAATATTTTTGAACTTTTGTGCTTTTGTTTAACACGCCGCGCAGATAGCGTGACGGCATTCTACCATAACCCACGTCCACTGACTCACAAATTGGGTTTGGAGTCTACCAGTGGCAGCGATCGGATAGAAAAAGTGGGAGGGGCAAAAAATTTATAGACATCTAAAAGACCCGGGAGTATAGGAGGTGGAACACAAAATTTAAAAATTTAGTTAAAAAATTAGCTGGTTTTCCTGAACACTATTGCTTTTATGTAATTCCTAGTTTTAAGCATCTAAAATTAAATAAAAATTTAAGTTTCCCTAAAAAAGTAGGGGACGACTGCCCCCCTCGACCCCCGACTCAACGCCTCTAGAGTCTACGAAGATGAATGGGTAAAAATATGTCGTCAGAAAGAGGTGTTTCCAGGTGGTCGCCCTCCAAAGTACTGACCGCGCCCGATGCCGCTTAACTGCGGAGATCAGACGAGACCTGGTGCTTTCAGCATGGTATGGCCGTTGTCGGTGCAGCAACATCGCATAGTAACAGTTAACATTCTAGGGTTATATGTGGAATCTGACTCAACACTGCGACCAGAGTCAACATGCCTGGGAAATGACAATGCATGGTGGGGCAGGTGCTGCCTAACAAAAGAGTTGATTAACAGAGTCGCCAACGTATCTAGGAGTGGACAATGCCGTATTCTTAGGCGAATATAAAAGGTGAAATTTTGAGAGAGCAAAATTTGTCTTGGTGCGAATAACAATAGCGAAATAGGAATAATGGTCGGGAATTTTGAAAACTTTGTTAAATGGAATGTCAATTGCCTCATGAAGAGACATTTGGCGAGATAGAAAAGGAGAGTTTGGTTTTTGAAGAAGAGATCGAGTTTTGCTGTTCTGGGGACATGAACCAGAGAGATCTCGTGAGGATTTTCGGATCCGGAGTTGCATTCCTCCCAAGAGGGATTACGATATTTTTATGCGTTTTGCGAACAGACCCGGACATCGGGCCTGATCTTGTAGGAATTCACGTGAAACTTCGGAACCCATACTGAATTTTTCCAGCAGACGGCAGGTTAGTTAGTCTCTAGTTAATTAATGAGGAGATATCTCAAGCAAGTTCAATTGGAACTGTTTCAAACCCGGACCTGCTACGGACGTTTCTTTATTTCTAAATTCTCGACCAGAGTTCAGTACCTCCCCTTGAGGATATTCAATTTTATTAATGGTGTATATAATTTAATAGCAAAGAAAATGAATATTGTAAAATTTTCATAAATGTGATTGAGATGTAAATAAATTTCTGAAAGACAACAATTTGTCTGAATTTGTTGTGATTGAGCTGTAAATAAATTTCTGAAAGACAACAATTTGTCTGCATTTGGTGTGATTGAGCTGTAAATAAATTTCTGAAAGACAACAATTTGTTTGAATTTGCCTCCATCTTGCTCAGCCATAAACAGCGGCCATTGGTCGTGACGTTACTGCGGCATTCCACGTCATTCCAATTTTTTTCGCTCATCCATTTATGCCATTCATTCATGACCGCTCCACGTCACACAAATTTATTCACTACTAATCACACCGATCCCCTACCTCCGTCTTCTCTGATTTCCTCGATCAAGCATGCACCTCAAGCCTGTCTCCTCACCTACCTACTCCACAAATCCAAGTGGATTTATGGATATTCGTAAGAGTTGGAAATCAAGCTTTCCTCTCCACATCACTTCACTTCTGACCGTTATTCCCATTGACTATCGGTTTTGGCGTGGAGTATTCGGATTTTCGTAGTGTGGAGCGCTCGTGAGCTCTTGCCTCTAATGAGTCTAGAGGTGCTGTCCCTATTAGCAAAATAGTCTTTGTGTGGGTTGAATTTGTTCGCTTAGTTTTTCAGTTTTTCCATGTGAATTTTAAAATTCTTTTGAAATGACAAAAAAAAAAGTTTTTCATAAATCCCCCCTCGGAAATTGTATTTTTTTGTTTTACCCCAGCAGCACAGTATTTTGAATCCTTTTTCACTTATTTATTTTGTCTGTGTTCACATTGTAAATTGATATTTTGTAATAATATAATTGCTCAGGATTATTCTGAGATGTATTTAAATTCCACCCCTGTTTTTGGGTGCAGTATGTGCAATAGTTTAGTGTTTTGTTGTGCAAGTTATTGTAAAATATGTTCTAAAATTTTTATATATTTTATGTTTCCTAAATCCACCCAAAACTTCTTGTAGACTGCGGCCCAGGAGACTGGGGGCTGTCCCCTTTCGTGCTAACGGCTCTCTCTCTCTCAATTCTTTTTCTTTTCTATTATTATTATTCCCCACCTTCCCGCTAAGGACCTTACATCCTTTCGGGTAAGGCGGGTCAGTGTGGGTTCCTTTACCTGTCTTTCCTTTCCAAACTTCACCCGTCATCAAGCTGTGCTCCCGGCGGATTTAATGTGTACGGGACCACGTATACAGCACAGATTCTGGGGAATCAGATCTCGAACCCGTAACCCACCAGTCTTAAAGCTGAGACACTAGGTCAAAGCGACTTTAAAATTTATTATTATTTTTAAATGAATTGTTAGATACATTTGCTAGTTTCCATAAATATACCACAGGAATTAATTAAAATCAATTTCCTAATCTTTTGGAATATATATTGATACTTGACAATCCAGTTAGTTAAATAAATTTTCAAAAACTCATATAATTTTATAGCTAGTTAATTTTTGGATTCTGTGCTTTAAATACAATACTTTAATTCTTTCCAGTGAAAAAATGTTCTTGATTCTCAAAGTCTGATATCCCCTTTCTGTGTTCAACGGTGCAAGTAATTCACTTTCGGAATATCGTGTAGAAATTTTGTTCTTTATTGTTTTGTACGTAAGTTCAATAGGTGTTATCGCGAAAGAAAATTCTTGAACAAAGAGAAATCTCGATATCTCACACTATACATTAAAGTGGCGTCAATAGGTATTTTTTTCCTCTTTTTATAGATAAGCAAACAAAATGTTAAGTAATCTAATTTAATTTTTTATTCAAAAATCTCTATCAACTTGGCAAGTATTTTTTTTTCCAAATTTTCTGAAAGTTTTTTTTTGTTTACTTTCATAGTTTTATGTACACAAAGTTTGCCTTTCCAAACTAATATATTTTTGTTTCTATTCACTTCTAGACTGTGAAAATCGTTTTTACTGAATTATTAGATTTTCAATATTTTTTGTATATAATGCTTTGAATACTATATGGCTCACGAGTGTCTTATATTTAAGATTTTGATTCTTGAAAGATTTTGAAAATATTTTTGACAGTTTTCTGATGATTTTTTCATTTATCTACATAGCAAAAAAAAACCTTGAAGTGTCACTGATTTTTAAACTCGTACATTCTTTGTACTATTTATAAATTCGCCCCCCTTTAATCTTTTGGTCAGTAAGATAAACGTTTTAAAGTGTATCTTCCTAAACCTTTCTGTGTCAGAAAATAAAAGTCACCGTCTACTAGAAAAATTAAAATCTGTGTCAAAAAATGGTTACGATATTAATAAGTTTACAAAAACAGACATTTCACTAAAATTATCAGAATTCAGCGTCGCCTTTGGTTCGATATTAATAGAAATGTTACTTTCTTGTAGTTTTATTTACAAGATTGGTGAAAAATTTTATTATAGTCCGTCTTGTTGCTTGTTGTCTTTATTAAGTAGTAGCAAAATGTTCGGTATGCAGATAAAATTAATGCTCCGTGTAATATAAGTGAAGCAAAATTTGCTGTCATATACTAAGATACGTGATGGTATAGCAGCAATTCTTATTTTAAAACTCAAATATTGATGGTTGTGGTAATGCTGAAAAAATGAAAAATCACGTGTTTTTAGTGATATCGGTCCTGTTTAAGATTTTAAAATAATTATTGTTTCCTTTTTGATTTTCACTTTCAAATTTAAAATTGAAGGCAATTCGGACACTTTCCTACTGTTCTCAATAAATCCATTTTTACCGAGTTTTATTTCCACTAAGCAAAGAAGAAATGATAAAAAGAGACATTTAGTTATTTTTACGAAGAGAACTTATTTGTTTCAATTTGGAATTGTTCGAAAGTAAGCGGAAAGAATTTCAAAAGAATCAAGAACTTTTCTAAATGCTGTCGAGAATTCAAACAGTAAAAATGTCTGAAACTATCACCAAAAAAAGAGAGAGATTGGGCAGCATAAAGATTGAAGTCAAAATGCTCTTGAATGTTGAAGGAATAACAGAATACAAGTCCTGCAGCCATTAGTGGCCTTATTTCTCTATAGTTAGGCTTATGAAATCGCTTGTGATTCATACAAGAACAGTAAATGCTTTGAGAAAAGTTATCACGTATTATTGAAGAGCATTAAAATTCCTATCAGATTCAATATTGCATTATATTACTTCAGTTCGAACATTACATTTCTTCTACGCGGAAAAAAGGATAAAATTACGATATCAAAGTAAGACCGACTACACTGTACAAAAAATCCCGTAAAATTTACGGTTTTAAACTGGCAGCTGGGTTGGTTGTGTAAAACCGTAAAAGTTACGAAATAAATCCGTAGGCACAACGGTTTTTTACCATACAGGAACAAGTTTTTCCCGTAAAAGTTAGGAAGTAAATCCGTAGTCACAACGGTTTTTTACCGTATGAAATCAAGTTTTCTCAGTAAAAATTAAGTCATCGAAGTAAGTGACGTCATCGACTGAGTTGAGTTGTTTTTCTCCTTCTGTTCGAGTTGTGTTGAAATGTGCTGATGTGTATTATCAATTAGGAATATTAATTAATCAAGGCTTAATTATTAATTTCAATTAGTTTAATTAATATAATTTTCAATTGAACTTACTTGGGCGATTTCGATGCAAGATGGTGACGAAACTTCTAACTCCTCTGAGCCGGGGATCGAAACCGCGTTCTTAGAAATAAAAGGCAGTCGCTCTAACCACTAGACCACCGGAGACTTCATAAATTGAAGTAAAAATAATCTATTTGAGTTTTAAAGTCACTATAGCTCTCGTGGCGCCACCTAGTGATGTAAAAATCAACTATTGCCAGAACACGTGTTTTAAGGTTAGCTTTCATGAGTGAAAACAGGTTACTGCAACATGTGTAAACAACAGCGGAGATGGAACCCTATTAAAAAACATGAAATGAATGCAATAAAATTACATTTAAGAAAAGGGAAAGATATTGTACGGAAAGCAATACCGTATGACGAAAAATAGAATTTAAACTGACGGTTTGAAACCGTTTATGGCTGGAGCGGAAAACGGTGAAAAACCGTTTTGTTAACAAAACAGCTTTAAACTGTCAAATATACGGAAAAAGTCCGGGAAAAAAACGGATATTTTTTACAGTGTACTGTGGAAGTTAAGAAAACGCAAATTACTTCATCGACAGGAAAGGTTGTTAGACTAATTCAGCTGGCGAGCTGCTGTAGTATCTTATTAGCTTTCTTTACAAGATAGTAAGTAGATCTCTTTTCTGGTGAAAGTTTCAACTAACTCTGAAACCGTCTGATGGCCATATTAATTATTATTATTATTATTAATTGTTATAATTATTTCTGATGATTGTATTTTTATCATGCATATATATTTTTTATTTCTTATGTATGTTTATAACATATTACATTTTTGTATTCTTCCCGTCGACCGTTAAAATGCTTCATACCCCATGGGTGAGTGGGTGAGCTTGGGTGATAAATTAATAAATAAATATTGTCCGAATTAGTAGAAGTGTCCGTACCTTAAGATATCCTACACTTTAATGTTTACACATAATTGGAAAATCAGAACTTTTTTAATGCTGTCCGGGGCTAATTATAATATGTGAGTATAAAAAATAAATTTGTTAATTTACAAATAATAATTAATTAAATAATTATACTTAATAAAAATAATAATTAATTAAAAATTATAATTAATAAAAAGTTGTAATTAATTAAAAATTATAATTAATAAAAATTAATTAATTTAAATTTAATCAATTCATATGTGTACATTGTGAAATATTCTATGCATTATTCATTTGTATCCAGACTATGTTACCATCTAGGAACTTGTAAGTGCAATATGAGTGCAATTGATGATATCAGTCCATGATATGCAAATCGGCATTACCGGTCCGGAAAGGGTTAAAATTTGACTTCTTTTGATATTTTTAAGATCTCTGACTATGAAACTTATTTTTTATTCATCTGATGATTATAATTTTCGGCACAATTTTAAATAAAAAAAACACTTTTGTTTCCACATTACGGATAAGAATTATTTCCCATGGTCATTAAAAATTTGAGCAGTACTTTTGCTACAAATGGAATCTCTTGAAATTGAACTTAATATTAATTTCTGCGAAGAGTACTTTAGTAAAATCTATGATTTGTTAAAATAAATTTTGAGATTTTTTTTATATATGAATTTTATCTACTAGGCGATAAGTGCTGATGGCACTGATTGATGGTCTATATTTTAATGCAGGCTGTTTTAATGATTTCTGCATATTACTGTATATATGATATTTTTTTCTAGCTTCTTGCTTGATATTTCATTTTTTTATTTTTTTTAAGAAGGGCTGAAGGCACACAAAAAAAAACAGATGAATTTCTCATAGACCTTGTAAAGAAAATCTTAACTTTAACACCACAGAAATGTAAAATAATGAAAATCGTGAACAGGTGTCATATACACCATTCTTGTACAGGGTGACAATTATTGAGCTATATGAAAAAAAAAAAACCTTGATAACTTTTGAACCGTTGGCGAGATTCAGTTAAAACTTGTTGGTTGAATGCAGGGCATGTTGGGATTTTTTTTTTGAGCATGTGCTCTCTTATTGTTCTTGTTCTTTTTTCGTTGAAAATGTCGAAACACAGCGTTCCTGATCGTATATCGATCGTCAAGGCCTACTATTCGAGCAATAACAGCCCGATTGCTGCTCAAAGGAAATTTGCGACCGAGTACAAGCTGAAGACAACTGGTCCAAGTGTTATAACAATCAAACATGTGATTGAAAAGTTCGAGAGAACTGGTAGTGTCGATGTCTCGACACTTCAGCGATTTTTGCAGAATTTTGCTCTTCGTCTACGCCGCGTCATAGCCACTGATGGCAAGGATATCGAACATGCCATAAACTAAATCCGAATATCTGTAGTTACTTTTAAAATTTTAGTAAATTTTTTGAACTCGGTAGTTTTTGAAAATTTAATTTTTATTTCATATAGCTCAATAATTGTCACCCTGTATATTCAGTAGTATTTGCTACAAATGAAAATAGATCCTGAAATATTTCACCAATAGTTCCAAGAAAGTGCCGTTAACTGTATTATGTGACTCATTAAATATATTTTTGCTTCTATTGCGATGAAATATTGACGTGTTTCCCTTATTTGTAGTGAACTGTATTTTTGTTTTTAAAAGATATCTCTTCTTCCATCTCCTATTGAAAGTAAGAAGCAAATAAAATTCGTTTCAATTCGATAAAGTATCTTGTCTTATTTATAATATATTTGCAAACATATTATTTTATTCAGTACATGCAGGGTGTTTTTTTCTGACACTACTCAGAAGCTGAAATTAAATCAAATTTGGTAGGGGCGACATGGGGAAAAAAGATTCTGTAAAAAAAAACTAGTTTCAAAAATCTCCGATAGGGGAAATGTGACGCTGTTGTAGTCCATACAACTGCGAATTAGGCAAATGAATAATAAAGAAGAAATTTCAGTGCAAAACCTCTTTTTTTAATACAGCAAATGAAGTGCCCCAAAGGTTTACAGAGATGAAATCACAGTGCATTAAAATTACTTCCTCCGTGAGAGTATGTGATGACCCTTCAGTGTGATTCTAAGTGACCATCTTTCTCGTGGACCACACATTGTATCCTGTACACAACATACTACATGTTCATTCTCACCGGAAATAACCTCATGCGACTTTTTCATGCGGGATTATTTGAAGTCCGATGTCTATCTTGGTGTACCCCCGACGTTGTCGACTTTAGGCCCGGTGCACACTAGCCGATTCGTGTCGTTGAAGCTATAAAAATAACAATAGTAACCCCCATTCCCCTGTGTGTTTCCACGGGGGCAGGTGGGTTACTATTGTTATTTTTATAGCTTGAACGGCACGAGTCGGCTTGTGTGCACCGGGCCTTAAAGAACATATTAGGGGCTGTGCTGAGCAGTCCTGGTGATATGTTACTTTTGACCTTCTAGAATGTGTTGTACACGATGCAATGTGCGGTCCACGAGACGGGTGGTCACATTGAGAGGTCTGGCGCTATGATGCACACTGTAAAAAAAATCCCGTAAAATTTACGGTTTTAAACTGGCAGCTGGGTTGGTTGTGCAAAACCGTAAAAGTTACGAAGTAAATCCGTAGTCACAACGGTTTTTTACCGTATGAAATCAAGTTTTCTCCGTAAAAATTAAGTCATCGAAATAAGTGACGTCATTGACTGAGTTGAGTTGTTTTACTCCTTCTGTTCGAGTTGAAATGTGCATTATCAATTAGGAATATTAATTTCAATTAGTTTAATTAATATAATTTTTAATTGAACTTACTTGGACGATTTCGATGCAAGATGGTGACAACACTTCTAACTCCTTCGGGCCGGGGATCGAAACCGCGTTCATAGAAATAAAGGGCAGTTGCTCTAACCACTAGACCACCGGAGACTTCATAAAATAAAGTAAAAATAATCTATTTGAGTTTTAAAGCCACTATACCTCTAGTGGCGCCACCTAGTGGTGTAAAAATCAACTATTGCCAGAACACGTGTTTTAAGGTTAGCTTTCATGAGTGACAACAGGTTACTGCAACATGTGTAAACAATAGCGGAGATAGAACCCTATTAAAAACATGAAATGAATGCAATAAAATTACATTTAAGAAAAGGGAAAGTTATTGTACGGAAAGCAATACCGTATGACGAAAAATAGAATTTGAACTGACGGTTTGAAACCGTTTATGGCTGGAGCGGAAAACGGTGAAAAACCGTTTTGTCAACAAAACAGCTTTAAACCGTCAAATATACGGAAAAAGTCCGGGGAAAAACGGATATTTTTTACAGTGCACTGTAATTTCATCTCTGTAACCCTTTGGGACAGTTCTTTTGCTGTATTAAAGCGGTTTTGCACTAAAATTTCTTCTTTGTTATTCCTTTGTCTTATTCTCAGCTGTGCAGACTACAAAAGCGCCACATTTCCTCTATCGGCGATTTTTGGAATTAATTTTTTCCACAGAATCTTTTTCCCCATGTCGTCATTAGTTCCCCTAACCAAATTTGGTGGCTTTGCAGCCGATAGATCGAATTACTGATGGCTCTGAGTAGTGTCAGTTTTTTAAAAATACACCCTGCACATAAAAAAAACTCAGTTTAAAATACCCAATTTTTTCGAAACATTTTGCATACACCTTAAATGTCTTTTTTTATTTATTTAATACCAGATATCACGATTCCATAACATGTAGGTATTTTCATTTTATTGTTGTTACTAATACTTTTTGTATAAGTATGCTTATATTTATTCAACTTCAGTCAAAAGTCGTTTAAAGCCGCATGAGTTTCAAGTTCGCTTGGTTCAAAGTTTGACATTTTTTTTATTATATTCCCAAAAGAAAGATTTTATCCTTCCTCGAAAAGTATTTTAATAAAACTTTCAAATATTTTGACTATCATAACATAATTGATATCTTAACTTTAGAAAATGTCATATTCATGGATTGTCAGCCTCATCAGTTTATCTTTCTTGTGGTATAAAAAACATAATTAATATAGTTTATTTTTCCAAAAATTCATATGTTTTGTTTTATTACTGACTTATTTTGATAATTGAAATAATTGGAAGAAGCAGATAATTAAAGATGATTCAGAGATTAGATTTCCTAATATTAGCACAATGTGAATCACTAAAACGATGTTATCTTGTCCATTGTAAAGTTTTAGTTAGATCTCTTGCGTGCTTTTTTGCGGTTTTTGTAATGC
Source organism: Araneus ventricosus (assembly GCA_013235015.1). Taxonomy (NCBI): domain Eukaryota; kingdom Metazoa; phylum Arthropoda; class Arachnida; order Araneae; family Araneidae; genus Araneus; species Araneus ventricosus. The sequence continues at coordinate 43,820 of BGPR01000066.1, forward strand.
TTATTGTCTCTAGATTTTTGTTTGTAACTATTTGGTTTTAAATGCTATTGATTTTAATTTGGTTATCTTAATTTTTTGTATGTGTTTTGTGTTTTTAATGTTTAGCTTTTTGCGTTTTTGCTCTTTGAGTTCTTGCTCTTCATCTTTTTGTGTTTTGTGTATTTAATGTTAAACTCTTTAGGTTCTTGTGTTTTTGCTTTTAATCGTTTGTGCTTTGTGTTTTTAATCTTTATCCCTTTTTTGGAGTTCAGTGTTGTAAACGATGATTTTTAAGTCATTCTGCTCACCCTTTGGGGTTCCTTGTAAATTCTTTTTTTTATATAGTTCATTTCTTTCGTTTTATGTTTCCACTCCGGCCTGTGGAAGGCCTTACACCCTCTTGGGTAGGCTGGGCTGGGCTGGGACTGGTTGTAAATAAATAAATAAATCCATGTGTTATCTCGAGATTCTTCTTTTCACCTATTTCTGGAAAAATATTTTCATCAGTAATTCGAGATACATAAAACATACAAAATCAAAAAAGCATTTAATAGTACCCACATCCTTTTACAATAAATTTCAGCACAATCATTTTTTTAATATCCTTCTACACAAAGTTTTAGTTTAGAACAAACAAAGCCAGTCTTCTTGATTACAAAAAAAACATTCCTCCGACTACTTCCCGTAGCGCATGTGTCCATAGTCATCGTACTTCTTATGCGGCACTCCAGCGTTTCTGCCGAATCTCATGTGGCCGTAGTCGTCGAACTGCCTCTTGCTGACACTGTCCACGTCCTCGTCCTCGAAGTCCGTCGCCCCGACGTCTTGAGACGAGTCGTCGTTGTGCCGTCTTGCAAGGGACGAAGATGCGTCCAGGGATCGGGCCAAGGCTAGGGAGTGGCGGTTACCTCCCACGTAGGGCATCACGAGTCGAGCCAGCCTTTGGATTTGGGATGAGGGATAGGCCGCGGCAGAAAGGTGCAAGACGACCAAGAGCAGGCAGATAGTTCTCACGTGTTTCATGATTGGATAATCTGAAAAGAAACAATACTAATCAGTTTGTATTAAAGTAAAATTCCTCTCTGAAAAGCAGAAAGCGACGGTAGATTCCTTTTGATCAGAGATATAAGTATCCTCCCTTCACCATTTTCTCCTCTAATTTTATAAGAGTTGGAACTATCAGGACGAAAGAGTGCGGAAGATAGTGCAGCTGATGAGAGCTTTCTAACAAGGCATCACAAGGTTGAAAAGCAGTTGCAGTTAGACGGTACCAAGACAGATAGATAGGTAGGAGCAGATATACAAATAGCAAGATAGGTGCAGGACGACCAAGAGTAGGCAGATGGTTCGCACATGTTTGATGACTGGATAATCTGCAAAGAACTAATGCTAATCAATTTGTATTAAAATTAAAGTAAAATTCATATAGGCAAGCCAAAGTAGATGTCCGGAGATTTAAGGATCCCAACCCCTCCAACCTTCCGCCATTTCCTCCTCTAATTTCTAAAAGTTGGTATTATGAGGATATTTAGTTTTAGTTTAGTTATATTAACGTCCCGTCTTGGAGCAACTCAAGAACTCTTTTGAGACGAACTTCATAATTTGAACCGTGGTCAGATGACGAGGACGACACTTGAGGTAACACCACACTCTCCAAACTTTTGGACCACATCATCTCGAGGATGTTTGCCGCCCTACGTATGATTTAACGTGCAATAGAACTACAAACAGGTGGATCTTCATTGTAAACGAGTTTCGAACCTGGAACTCTCTGGCACCGAACCTAAAACTTACCACTAGGCCACCGAGGCCGCTATGAGGATGATAGAGGGTGGAAGAAAATGTAACTGATGATAGCGTTTCCGCTAGGTGTTACATGCATAAGTTGAAAAGCAGTCGAGGTTAGGGGTTGAAAATCTTTTTTTTCAGCTCCTAACTTGTAAACTATTACAGCTATCGAAAACATTTGAGTATAAAACTTATTCATTAAGATGAGACAGCAACTGGTCATAATTTGATTATTTTTCTATCTTTAATCGTAAGAGAGTAATGGGAAAATTGAAAATTTCAACAGTCAACATTTTCACCCTCTTGAGCTGGATGGCCCTTCTATGAGCTCCTACGAGATTTTCACCCTTCTTTCGGCATACCACATGCTAGTTTAAATTCGATCAAAATTATTCTGGTTATCGGTGCTCACAAGATAACATAGGCAAAGTTAATCAGTGAAGATCTGTATAAATTTCCCCGAAGTCGTGTCATGAGAACCATTGCAATAGACCATCATTCTTAACTTATGGTACATTAAATTATTTTTGGTGGTACAATTTTTACACAAAATTTTTTTACGAATGTTTAAAATGAATGGAAAATGGTGACCCTTTTAACATTTTGTTTCAATCTTTAAAGCTGACGAACTCTGGTTATCATATAATTGTCCTATATTTATGAAAAATTGAAAAAAATTGAATTCCAGTTTAAAAGGTTCCAATGTAATTGTCTCTACTGTCCATAACAAATAAAATGCACCAGTGAAAAGACTAGATTATATAATTAAGAACGTGCAAAGGAAGAAAGTTCCTTCACTTCATTCATTGGGATATGTCGTAGACTCTGAACAGTGAACGAAGTGCTTAGTGCCCCTGTTTTGACTAAAAAGCTTAGTGTCCCTGTTTTGACTAGAAAGTTTAGTATCCCTGTTTAGACTAGAAAGCTTAGTGCCCTGTTTTGACTAGAAAGCCCTACTGTTTTGACATAGAGGCTTAATTTTCATATCTGTCTGATTTCTATTTCTTTTATGCCTGCTTCCGAATTTAAAATAACTCTTCATTTCATTTTGACAACATACTGAAAAAAATTAAATTTCCATAAAATCTATTTCGTAAAACTATCAACAACAGAAAAATTTCAGATTTTACTTTATTTTCTTAACTCGATTGGAAACATTCAATCTATATTTGGAAATAAGAATTAAGAAATAATATTCGAGAAATTTTAAAAGCATTTTACTCAAGAAAATTGAAAAATATTTCTTTCTGAAAATGGTTTTCATTTAATAATTTATAAGAAAGAAAGAAATGCGACATTTTAAAATTCAGATACCGTATTTGGAAGTAAACGAAGAAAATAAAAATGATGATTTGGATGTGAATTTATAAATTAACTTTAAAAAGCCCAAAGTCTTAAGATGCGGAAAGAATTACTTTTCTAAAATGTTGTTATAGCTAAAATCAAATCATAACTTTTCAAAGGAAAATTGTTTTGTAAAGAAGCATGAGACGTTTTTAAGTAAAAAGAAGAATTGTAAATGGCACTTAGGCTAGTTTAAATGAATTATATTTTCTCGGAATTCTGAGTATAGAGAAATTTTTAACATTTAAATGAAGATTGTAATTGAAACTAAGCAATAGAAAAACATAACTTAAATTTCCATCTAAAAAATAATTCATTTCTAGCTTGAAATCCTGAATTAAAGCTATAATTATTTTTCTTGTGACTTTTTTACATAGATTAGAGCTGATATAGTAAAATAAATTGCCAAAAGTTTTTATGGCAATTTATTATAATTTCAAGAAATAGGACCAGTAAATTTTTAGTTATCACTAATATAATAGCCCATATCTGTCTCTCACTGATCAGGTAACGCTCTGACGTCACCAACAATAAAATTCGCGCCATAGCACTGCGAACAGCATTATTTCATTGTTAGAGCATCTAAATTTCAGTAATTTTAAATTTAAAAAAGTAATTGTCGTTCTAATTTCAAATTTAATAGCTCTAAAATAATGAAATAAAATTTGCTATCGATTGATATCATATTTATCTCGCTATGATCAATAGTTCCCGAGAGATTTTAAATTATATTAATCATATATTTCAAATTAATTTCCGTTTTTTAATAGAAAGTAGTAATTCACGTCAGTGGTATATCAGGCTCGTGATATAGTTTGGACGCCACGATGCATGTTATTATTTATTACAATTGTGATGATATAATTTGATAATATTTTTTGGCAACGTTTGACAAGCAGAGAAGTGCTTTCTTTTGAAAGACATCTGAAGTACAAGGAAAATTGTTAAACAACGAAAAATATTTCACACAGGATGTTGTTCACCAAGAGGTTTTTTGAATAAAGAAATATGTAAATTTTTAAAAAAAAATTCCTGTCATAAAACATATGTTTATTTTATTTGTTTTCAATCAATGTTAAACATTTCTCTCGCATATATATATATATATCTATTTAAACCCGTCAAATTTGACGGGAAATCTCTCGAATGAAGGGGCGATTTGCACCCTTCATACCATGACGGGTGATTTTCTAGTTACTTATAAACACTCACTTTAGTTTATTTTAATTAGATTAAGATCATGTTTTCAAGCTACACGAGAGTTACTTTAAGGTAAGATGGTACTCGTCGTTTTTAACTATGGTCAGAAGGTGAGGTCAACACCATAATGGGAATCACAATCTCCAAGCTTCCACACCATTACAACAGGGACAGTTTGTCCCCGCCATATTTAAAGCGGGCCATTCATCTCAAATCCAAAATGGAAATTTTGGAACACGGGAAAGAAAAAACAATCGTCAAGGTCGAAAACATATGAAAATTAGAATAGTGGCTAGTAGAAGTCGGATTTCCAAACAAGCGAAAATCCGGCAGTTCGTGCACCAATTGAAAGACCCTTCGCGAGGGTAGTCGGTACAACAAAGCTTTGACTGGATCGGGGCCCTGCTTAGAGGGTAGCGATCAGAATATCTGAAATCCTTGGAGTGAGGGAAGGAAGGAAGAAAGGAAGGGGAGATCGAAGAGCAGCTGTAGAGACGGGGAGAGAAGATTGTCCCCCTTACCGCAAGCGCACTTTGAGGCCCGGTGAACACTAGCTGTCTTTGAAGCTATAAGGCCCGGTGCACACTAGTCGATTTGTGTCGTTGAAGCTATAAGGCCCGGTGCACATAGCCGATTTGTGTCGTTGAAGCCATAAAAATAGCTAAAGTAACCCATACCCCCTGTGGAGATACACAGGAGGAATTGGGGTTACTATTTATATTTTTATAGCTTCAACGACACGAATCGGTTAGTGTACACTGGGCCTAAAAATAACACTAGTAACCCACATGTCCCCTGTGGAGACACAAATGGGGAATGGCGGTTACTATTGTTAGTTTTATAGCTTGAACGACACGAATCGGCTGGTGTACACCGAGCCTAAAAATAACAATAGTAACCCACATGCCCCCTGTGGAGACACACAGGAGGAATGGGGGTTACTATTGATATTTTTACAGCTTCAACGACACAAATTGGCTAGTGTGCACCGGGCCTAAAAATAATAATGGTAACCCACATGTCCCCTGTGGAGACACAAATGGGGAATGGGGGTTACTATTGTTAGTTTTATAGCTTCAAAGACACGAATCGGCTAGTGTACACTGGGCCTGAAACATCAAGTTCCGCGGTGAGGGGAGGGGGGGACGAGATCGGCTGTATCGCACTTTGGAGCTACAGATGAATGACGCGTATGTTTAACTTGAATGGGTGGGGGGGGGTCACAGTGTTGGAACGAATGGAATGGGATGAACAACGGATGAATGTCCTGCTTAACATACATCAGACTCCTACACGAGATAACTCTTCTTTGCTATCGGGCTCGAACCCATGGCTCTCACCTGCCATGAGCTTAGTCCGGCTTGATATACAGGATGTCCGAGAAAGATCTTTCTTATACTAAACATTAATAACAAAAATAAGAAATGGTGAGATGAAATGCAGTTTGCTGCAAAGGAATAAAAATATCTGGAGGGCTTTTTTTCAGTTCTTTGAATGGCACGAAGGATGTCCAGTTTGTATTCGATTTCCCGCCAAGGGGATTTTAACAAATCCTGTGACTTTAAATTTCTACCTCCATTTATAAATTAAATGTATACTTGGTGGACTTTTATGATACATCAGGCGAAATTTTCTCTGCACGGTTTTCTGTGATTTTGTTTCCGCTAACCTCAATACACATTGCGCCTTCCCCTGAGCGGTGGCCATTTTCTTTTATTGTTACAGCTGCCAAGTAATTAGCGCCATCTACCTCAGACTATTAACACTAAAATGTAGCTGTTAGATTTCTCCATTTTTTTAGCAGCAAACTGCAATTCATTTCACCCTTTCGTATTTTTGTAATTAATGAATAGAGTGATAAAGATCTCTCTCGTACACCCTGTACTTTATTGAATCAATTGACATTAAATGAAAGAATAACTTAATTATTAAAATTAGCAATACAAAAGAGTCGCTTCAATAAAATGTAAATGTTTTAAGTCCTCATTAATTTTTCTTAAGCAATATCTGAGAAGCTAAAAAAATCTTACTTGTATGTGTCTTTGTATTTCATGTAATTAGCACATTCCCGTACCGTATATTTTTCTTCTACTTCTTTTTACATTGAAAGTTTTGTTTATCAAAATTCTTATTCGGAGTAGCATAAAATGCAAGTATTTTTGTAGCAACGGATTCGGAAACCCTCCATGCTTTTGCGCATGAGCCGGGCGGAGTTATTTTCATCAAAATAGGGGGAAAGTGAAGAATGGAAGGGTGATGTTTACATTTTAATGAGCGTGATATAACAAAGAACTCCGAAAATGCGCTCATATGACTCATTGTCTGACACCCCTTTCCGGTGTAAAATTGTCCAAAAGTGGTAGTCTCGGAATCCGTTGCTGAACAGTACAGGTTAGGTCCCTCAACTCCTGTCAATCATCTGAAAGTAAAAAAAGGTAACAAAGAACAGAACCTTATTATAGAACAAGAGGACATTATCAATAGGAATTACTTATGGCAGAAACTTAGTAGTATGTTTTTTGAATTTCGAATGCAAGCTCATATATGTAGTAGGAATTTTGCGTTTCCAATATATAAACTTACTACAAAGGGTTCCATCCCTTTGGGAAACTGTTACTTGGCTGCAGCTGGACATAGTAATTTTGCTAAAATAAGGAAGTTACTTTATCTAGAGAGAATGAAAAAATAACTTAATAACGATGATTTCAATGCTTACATAAATGTATCCATAATTAAAATTAAGGCTTGCTATTTAATCAAAGACCACCTCAGCTTAAAGTCAGAATGCATCAATAAATTAGTTCGAAATATAAGGATAAAAGAATGAATCGTTCAACTAAACCCAGTTAAAATCGATCAAAGTATATGCTGCCATCTGAAAGTGAAAAAAGCAAATACTGCTATCATTTTATAATTTGCAAGTTTTAGTTTATAATTTTAAAATGGAAAATAACGGAATTGGAAACGGCCCAGAAATATGATATCAGTACCTTACTTAATATCAAGAATTATGTGCAGATTTTCTCTTTAAATTTGACGGCTAAATTTTTGCAATCAATTCTTTACGATATCATATGATAATTCAAAATGCATTAATAATGACAACAACCAAATAATTATTATTTTGAAGGTAAATCTCATAGTTAATAAAAATTATGAAACTTAATATTTGAAAAGAAATCTAATAATTCCATATGCATTCCTCTAACTATTTGTATAGATAAAGAAGACTATAATCTCTTTTTTCAAACATTTTATTTACAACAAAAATTTATCAATATCTTATTCAAGAAGAGATCAATATTCTAAACATACGTCATTTTAATATCTTAAAATTCTTAATTCCTTTCAGAGCTTTCATGTATTTTATCAAGCTTAAGATCAATGTCATAAAATATATCCAATGAAGTATTTGTATCTATTTATTGGAAATAAAATTGTTTTATGGATTATGGCTTTCTAAACAAGTTTAAAAGCATGAAATGGGATACTCGGTCTACAACACTTCATTTTATTAGGTTGATGGAAAACAAATGGTGCCAGAAAATAAATAATCCGTTTCCAAAATATAAGCTATTAAATTCTATAATGTTTACTTCGGATAAACAGAATAAAAAAGTAATTTTTATATCGAATTATATGTTACGGTTCATAAAGAATTTCAGAGACTTTCGACCATTTTCCGATAATTCGAATTGCTTCTTCCTTATTTGTACTCGTAAAGAATACAACAAAAATGCAAAACTATAAAATCGCATAGGTTATTTTAGTAGTGATAAAAGTTTCATACAGGGCTTTAAACAGGTAATCCTTTATGGTCTAAGTTAAATATATTTTTCCTTAATCATAAATAATTTTAAATCCTTTGCTTTTCAAAGCAGCCTTTTTTCTTTTTTCAAAGCAGATAGAGTTTCATGAATATTTTTTAAGGATTATAGCAACAAAGAATGTTGTTCAAAATTCCATAATTTCATATTTTTCAAATCATTTATTGAAAATATTCAGAGAACTTATCGCTAAGCACAAGCGACATCTATTATTTGAAATATTCAAAATTAATTATTCAGTATTTTAAATCTCGTATATTTTTCTTAACATAGTTGTTGATCTGACTAACATAATTTTTGCTCTGAAAAATTATTTTAAATTTTGTTTAATTTTTAAAAAATTGCATCATTTACTAAATCTAAGGCCAGCTTAAAACCGTCTATTTAAATCATTGTTTTCATCAATGCATGCTTCATCATTCGTTATATGGACCCATTTCTTTAAAAATCTG
>BGPR01000066.1:52471-67410 GCA_013235015.1 Araneus ventricosus
CATAGTGGCTCAGACGTCCCAGTTTATTTATGGTAATTTATTTATTTATTTAAAGAAACGCACACTTCAGAGATAACTCCATTTACAGAGTGCAACAAACAACAAACACACAAAGAACAAAAGCCACAAAGAGTTATTCATAAAGATATTAAAAAACACATTAGAAAAAAATGTGGAATACAATGAATCATAAAGGCTCAAAACACAAAAACCATAAAAATTTTTGCAAACGCATAAATAATTTAAAACGGAAACACATAATCACAGGGGCACTAAAACAGACACCAGGATTCCAAAAGTCATATACTGTCATAGAAATGTCATAAAAACGCATTAAAACATTTTTTAAAAATTTAAAACATAAAATGAAAAGACCAATTCAAAAAAAATCAAGGATAAAAAAAGTCTAATATACACAAGCACCAAATACTTAAAAACACATTGGGAGTTCAAAAGTCTGAAAAAGAAAATGTGCACGAGAGATAAAAAAAATCAATCACAGAATGCAAAAATTGAACACAGACCAATGCAAAAACACCAAAAAAAAAACGGTTGAATACATAAGAACGCAGAAAATTAAAACGCATAAAAATCTTTAAAAATTAAATACAGTCGAGTGTAAAAAAACAAAATAAAACAGGTCATGTATTTAAAAGTTGTAAACAATTCGATTTACAATGTTCTAATATTGGTGTGGCGTGAAAATTTGGAGAGTGGCGTGCCGCGTCAGATGATGTTCTCTTTATCTGACAACAGTTTAAAATTGCAAGGTCAATTCCAATATAACCCTGGTATAGCTTCAAAACGGAGCATTTCTCAAACTAAACAATTTTTATTTCTAATTTTTCATGCATGTAATCTCCATAAAATAAAATATTAAAAGTAGATTGACATAGCTACGAGTACATTTTGGACAGTTTTCTTTTAAAATTTACTTACGATAGACCGGTTCATTTTCTCTGGAAAGTGGTGATTTATTAAACTACTTTTGATGGAAATGTTTTCTATCAAATACAAAAATTTAAATGTGATTTAAGTCAAGAAATACTTTTTTAATCAAATTTTTATAACTTTTTTCCGAATGAGTTCTGTGACTGTACAACGGTAATTACATCCCTTACTGCATATTTGTCACTCTTTACTTTAAAATTATGTAACTAATCACTTCAGTCATAATTTTTTTATTTTTTAAATATTATTAAAGCGTTATTATTTAAGAACACTATTCTTAAGTAATAGTATTCTTATTAAAAATGAACTATCTGAAGCAAAAATTATCCATATATTGGTCAAATACATGTGTAATCTTTTGTGCCCTCTTTACTACACTCTGAACAAATAATATGACTTAAAAAATTAATTAATTTTTGTAACTAAATTCGGTAACAATTTTTCTTTTACAATCAGGGAGAGTTTTAAAAGATGACATTTTGCAAGCTATTTCAAATGTGAAGTGTCATACAAATTGTAATGATAATTGGTAACTAAATATTCTTTGTTTACATCACCTGATTAACTGAAAGCAGTGAGCTATGTATGTCGCTTAAACGCTATTTGAAATAAAATTAATGCGACAGTCTGACTATTAAGAGTGTTTTATAAGCACTTAAACCTATACAATTCTGTACATTGCAATTCACCACCACTGTTAATGATCTTTAAATAATTACCAGAAAACACAATTTCGCCTACCCTGAGGGGCAACGCCATTTGCTGTCTTTAAATTCAGGTACGAAAACAACGAGCACATGAAATTCCCATCATTAAAGTAAAGCCTGCAGTACTCGTAAATCATTGTTCTACATCATTATTTAAGAATATTGTTCCTCATAAAATATCAGTTGCGACACTTCTGTTGAATCATGGGTATCTGAAACAACTCGAAATATTTAATGTAGGTTAGGAAGTAAATAGTGACCCTTTTTGAAAAGAACTATACATAACTGCGGCCTTTTTCTGTAAAGAACTATACATAAGTGCATTCAAAAAGTCTGTTATGAAGAAAGGCAAAACGCACTTCATTATTTCTACTCGTTGGAATCGATATAATGAGCGAAAAAGAACTTTTCTTTTCCTAGTTCTCCCGCTGTGTTGCTTTTCTTTTATTTGAATAGATACTTTCTGAAATATGTGTAACCATCGAATATTAATAAGTTTTTCTAACGAATACTTTATGTCATAACATGAGAGAAATGTCAACAGACTTTCGCGACAGAAGGTGGTGCTTTTTCACTAAATGTTTTATTTTTTGAATCAAGGAAGAAATTTAAAAGTACAATTTTGTGAATGTGAATGTTCTGTGAATGAACAGAATTTCAGCTCAAAAGTAACTCTTTATTTACATTTCGAGAAAGAAGTTCTTTAATATAGACTGCTTTGAAATATCTCTTTCTTTTTATTCGTGTAGGAGGTAAGAGAGGAAATAAAAAAAAATGTTTTCGATGAACTTGTTATCGAAACTAAAATCTCTCGTTAATATTTGGTTGAAAGATTTTATGCTTCCCTTACATTCAGCGTTATGAAAGGAAATATATCTTAAAAAAACCAGAAATATTTTTTAAAAAAATATTTCAATGCTTTTAGACAATCGGTATCACAATTTGTCTTTTGTCATTTTTTCATTTGAGGTTTCTAATGCAGTAATATTCTCACCCATTTTCTGCATAAGCATGTTTAAAATTTTATATAACATAATAGTGAAAAACATGCATTATTATTACCAACTTCAAGGGGAAAACATGTATTAGTAGGGGAGACCGGGGCAGGTTAACACATTTTTTAAACTTTTATTTTCCTGTTTTAAGGCTTTAAAATATTTCTTTCATTTTCAATACTAATTAATTATTTAGACTTTAAGGCATATAGTTTATATTTTTAAATACTTTAAATCATTATATTTTTGTAATTATACCATTTTCTTTACCATGATGTCACCTGTGTAAACTTGCCCCATGCCAGGGCAAGTTTACACACTGACTGAGGCTCGTTTACACACCACCGAAAATGATTCAATAGAAGGCTTACAGTGCTTAAAATACAACAAATTAAATACAAAGAAACCTAGTCTATTTCAAAAAGTAAATAATAGATTATAAACAATTACGGTGAATCCCAAGAGTTTTCAAAATCACTCTCACAATTTATACAAACAAAATATTTTGAATTGCCATTGGTAATACAGTCCTCATGAGACCACCTCTTACATTCGGTGCATTGTACCCACTGTTTGCCAGATCTTGATTCTTCGTATGGATTTAAACTGTAAATAATCAGACAATTTTCATCGTCATCAGAATCAAAAGTTTTCTTTTTTTGTTTCCTTTTACGCTCAAAATTTCCCAAATTTTCTTTCAGAACAAGGTTTTCCTTATTATTAATTTTTTTATCCACACTGTTTTTTTCATTATTATAACGTGTCCTAGTGGAGCTCACTGACTGAGACATAGTATGATGGGCTGATAATTTCCTCTTTATTGATTTCTCCTTCTATATTTGTAAAGCACTTTTTACAGGTGTATCTGTAAGAATTGATATTTGCTTTTTTTCCTACCTCTGTTACTTCTTTTCCTTGGCCCTGTTTTTTGAAATTGCCTCACATCGTCAGGTACAGGTCAGAATTCCTGTACCTCAAAAACTGAAGTAAATTTTCGTTCACTAAAACAGAATAAAATCCTTCCTTTCTATACAGAAATTCCAGGAGGACGACACCCAAGTTTGAGCGATCAATTGTCAACAAAGAAATGAACCACTTTTCTCCCATAAAATTCATTAAGGCGCCCGAAACCGTCTGAGTCTGCCGTCTATCGAATAGGGCAGTTTGAGGCGGAATAGGGCTCAGAGGGTTAAACACACGTACGTTGCGACGATATTAAATACATTATATAAATGGTCGTTATAATTTCTATAATTAAGAGTAAATTTTTTAAAAATAATATAAAGACAGACTAAGCAAGCCTTAAACAATATCATACTACGATGTTTCTGACTTAGAGGTTCGAATTTTCTTGATTTTTCCCCATTTGCCTTGCTGAATGTGTGGATTTTAATGGCACAACCCGCAGATTGGGATATGATGAATTTTTAAGAGATAATAAGTAAATAATTAAGTTAAGCATATTGATTAACCTAGAACGACACACTTTTTATAATATAATTATTTAATTTTCAGGTAAAAATAATTTAATCAGAATATCCAACCTGGCTTTTAAATCAGAACACACATAGGAATGCAATATTGACATAAAATTTCAGTGAATTATTTTTTTTCTACACTTCTAACACTATGCAAATAAATATCTGAAAATCCTTTTTTTCCAAAGTTGCCATTTTTAGCATTCAATATAATTAATTTTGATATTTTCAGAACTCTACCATCGATTCTAATTAGAGTAGGAATAAAAATAAAACTGTTTGGTACTCCTTTGAAACCATTTTGTCTAAATTTTGAAATAAAAGAGTATTCTAAAGTTTTCATTTTTATGGTAATTTCATCGTAAGTACACAGATACATTCAATCCTTTGTGTTATCAAGCATAAGTAGCACAGTTATTTGAAAAATGAATGTTATTTTGCGATTCAAAATTTCCTTTGAGAGGTTGTTATTTTTCCACTCGCGCAAAATGCCGGAGAAAGAAAAATTATGGAACTGTAAATTACTGAGATTGAGTATTTCCCAATACAACCGAACAAAGTTGCTTTCTAAAATTGAAAAAGAGAAAGAAAAATGCACTGGATACTCTGTTATTATTCAGTCGAAAAGCATTGTTAACGAGAGAAAAAATGCAGAAACCGCCAGAAAAAGCAATATTAGAAAGATTTAGCGCAGCTCGAAATCCCCGAGTTGCACTTTCGGGTAATACTGCGAGGTTCACAGCTTTGAAATCGAGCAATGAATCGTGCTTTTCTATTCTTGGAGCGAAAACGGAAGAAAGAGTTATTTGACAATCTGTTAGGTTGCCAGATTTATTCATTCTATCAGAAAGAGAATATGCGTTAAGAATAAAATGATGAATTGTATGGATAGTACAGGAAAATGCATATAATACTTAGAAATATAACACACAAATTAGTTAATTTGCTTGACACAACTGCTTGTTATTTAATGAAAAATCTAAAGCTTCGTTCAAACGGCCAGTATTTTCACGAGTTTCGTCCGCGGCTTGCGTTATTCCCTGTCGTAGGAAAGGGAAGAATTGATGTGGCTCGTGGGCTTGTAAGTGCATCTGTGGTTTCCTGTGTCTAAAGGTTTGTCTAAAGCCTTGTTCCTTGGCCAAACTTCGAGCCGCTCGAGGTTCGCATTTGTTGACTGTGGTCGGTGGACGTGCCGTTCCTACGGCGCTTGACTTTGCAAATATCTCGGCAGTGCTCGAGTGAATGGATGCAATGGAGCCGCCTGGCCTCTTTGATGTGCGAGCTATTTACCGCCACAACTCGGGAAACCACAGATGCACTTACAAGCCCACAAACCACATTGATTCTTCCCGTTCCGACTACAGGGAATAACGCAAACCGCGGACGAAATTTGCGAAAAGACAGACAGTTAGAACGCAGCTTTAACTATTTCATGACAAACGGATGAAGTCAGCTAAGGTGTGTAAGAACTTAAAAATTTCCGTCCTTAAATATTTATTCTATAAAATAAATAATCATTCTATGAACTAATTAATAATTGGCAGTTAGCTTTCAAAATAATAATAAAAAATACACAATTCTGTTCATATGTCATCATAGATTTTTTTCTCTTTCAAAGGTGGAAACCTTTCTTTCATTACAGTCGTTTTTTTAAAAACTTTTATTTAGCTTGACTTGTTTGTAAAAAAGTGTTTCAATACATTTTTCACACACTTGCTTATGTGCTAGAGCTTTTGTAATTTTGTACACTTGTGTTTTCTTGGTGAAAATACACTTCGTTTAATATTTTCAGAAATTAAATAGCAGTTAATCATTAATTAAATTAAATTGTGGTTCTGTAACAGTGGTGCCACCTAGTTATAAATGCTCTAAGATTCCTAACATAGAGAGTACTAATGATTCATAATTAGATTAAGACTATGTACAGATCTCGAAATGTTTAATCTTTGTTAAGAATAAATATAATATTGAATAAAAACTATCCATATTTTGACCAAAGATTTCTTAATTTCTAGTTTTTGTGGTTTGCCGCTTGCCTCATTTGAGCCGTCTTCAACATTAAATCGAATACGACAGTTTTTCTACAAAGTTAAAAACTATTTTAATTCTTTCCATTTTTTCATTTACAACACCTTTCTACAGGTATATTAAATTGCACGTAACACGAAACTTGGTATTTATTTCAGTGTTTTAAAATTTAAATTGAGTTTTTACTTTTATTGAATTGATTTTTCATTCTCAAAATGCTACTCTCTTTGTTCTTAAAGTTTATTTTAAAAATAAATTGAAAGAAAGATTCATTACTGAAAACATTTTTTAAAAAAGGATACTATTGAAAAGCAATAAATAAGATAGCAACTGGAAAAAAATGCGAGTCACCGTATTAAAAATATGGTATTTCTACCAAACTTACGATAAAATAACTATTAGTTAAATATGTTATTTCAAAAGTGATATTTATTTTTCAAATACTTCCGTTCGCAAAGTGAACGATTTCTTTTATGAAAAACAACATTTAAAATATAATTAAAAACTATATTGAATATTTTACGACGTGAACGACCTTTCTGTGCACCTGTATCAATGCTTAAAATATAAACTGGAATCATTCTAAAACGGAATAACACATTTTTGCTTAAAATGTAACTTAGAATCGTTTTGAAATGGAATAACATTTTATTTTTTTGACTGAGAGAGACGTAGTAGAATTTTTTTTTGTCAGAACCGGTTTTGGGCGCACTCTATTTAACCGATATGAAAATTTAGGTATTGGAAATCGTTGATGGGCCAGTAACATTTCGGAAAAATGCCCACACAACAAATGCTTTCTGTCAAACCAAACGATTGCGTTTTACAGAAATGCTGTCAATTGTTCTTATCTCAGTTTTATAGGATGCGTTAAAATTATTGGAAATGTTCCTGTCTAGCTGAATGGGTTCGGTTCAAAGCTGTGTAAGAGTGAGTGGAGGCGTATTTCCTGCGTTATGGTTACGAAGATATCAGAAACTGCGTTCAGAAGGAATGTCTTACAGGAGTAGTAAATATTCACATAAAATCGATTACAATGAAACTTAAAGTAGCGGTGAGATTGTTAGCTATTTTTGTAAAGCTAAAATTAACTGCCCACTGAAAAAACGGTTTTAAAAGCATTAAAAACTAATAGAATTAATGATTGAATTCAGTCATTTTCTGACTACCTTTTTAAAATTCTTTCGAATGAAGTTTGTATTTAATATCAGAAATTTCACCATTAGCATTTTTAAGACGACTTTTCCTTACGTTTACCCGAACGGTAACTTATGTGGTTAAATTAATGATGTAAAACAACGTATATTAATCATTCGTTTAAATCGCGAAAATACCCTCTTTTGATTTAAATTTAAAAGATTTCATTTCTCAAGTTTTAGGAAAAAGTTTCAGTTAACTGCACAATAATTCGATAATTGCTGCTATATAATATACTGAAGCCAATGTTTATATTCGGCTTATTATAATTTTTCTTTTCAGAGAAAATATCTTTTAAGGCGACATATTACTCTTAAACATCGAAAAAGTAGGGGGAAAACTGTCAAATTCGATACATTGTATCTCTGAAACAATATATTCTACAAACTCACTTTTATTTCTAGAAAATATGTTTTCTTTCTATTATAGCACACAGATTTTCAAACATTAATATTTGTAGGTGTTAATTTGAGAGAGTAATAAATATGGGCATGATTTTTTGAGAAAAAATTGATAGTCACCTTGCGCCCATGATTATTGATAAAATATTGGTCTAAACACAATATTTTGGGTATTTCAGTAATCCAGACTATCGCTTTAAGAAATTTAACCTCAATTTATTTACATATAAATTTAATTTCTATTTTTTATACCAATTTAAAATAAAGTGTTAAAAATAGTTAAAATTTCAATGTTCCTAACCCCCGCCCCCCCCAGAAAACTTCTTTGGAGAGAAAATGTACAAAAATTGCGGTTCAATTTGTAACGTAATAAAAATTTCATAGCGTAATAGATATTCAGTAAAAATTTTATGTAAAAATATTCAATAGTTCTGGAGATATTGTGCACGTAATATAAAAAAAACACATTTTGAGATACAGCGCTTTAAAGGTATGGCGCTTTTCAATGTTTACCTTGAATAGCTGATACATTTTCCTTCATAACTTTTATAATTATTGGAATTTTTTAACGCGGATAGTTTTAAATTGTTCAGAAATAACTGGTGAATAATATACTTTTTCGATCCATCAAAAATGTTCGAGATTTAACAGTCCTCTTAAAGCAGAAAATATTATAAAGTTTTCGCAAAAATTATTATTGTATCGACCTTGTATTCTATTAAGCAATTGAAAATGATCGGTTATTTAAATTGAAATGATGGATTTTAAGAAAAGGCCTTATGATTCGAAAAATCAAAATGTTAGTTCAAATTGATTTCAGATTTTTAAATCACGGGAATGAACGTGCATAATTTAACTTGTTTCTAATGAACAATGGAAATCAATATCATTCAAAGAAAGCCAAAGAACAAAGATATACTCAAAGGGAATCGAGGAAAAAAGCAAGGAATCCATTCTAGTCTATTTTTTTCAAGGGCTAAGGACTTCATTCGAAATGGATTCAAAACAATTGTGAAATTTTTCTATAAGAAGCTGCTTGCATTACGCCAAATATAGCTTCTACTAGCCCGAAATTTCCCAACAAAAGACAAAGGAGATCTAAAAAGTATTATTTTAAAAGAAAGAGGAAAACCAAACACAAACATAAAAATGCTAATAAGGTTGATTTAAAAATATTAGCCATCTGGCTGTTAATTGTAGCCATCATAAAAATAAATTTTTCCCATGCCCAGAATAGAGAAAAAAAATATCCTCTCGCTATCTCAATCTCACGCTAACTTTCCGTTAAAATAAGTAATTATTGTATTAAAATAAGTAAACGTTGTTTAAATTTTATTATCTAAATTTTATTGTTTAAAACATTTTGTTGTTGTTTTTGTTTAAAATTTAAGTTTAATTTTTTTATTTTTTAAATATATTCTAATTTTTCTAGTTGATTGTTTTCAAGTTTTAATGAACAACATGTTTCCTTAGACGTTTTACTTATTATTTTGAAAAAGAAAATAATATGTGTTGTTTTTCAGTGACCTTTTTCAATTGCGATTTTAAAGAACAGCAACTAAAGAACAGACTAGAACAGCAACTTTAGATTTCAAAAATTCATTATAAATTAGAAAAGATCTATTATATGGTTATATAACTTATTTTTAGAAAATGATCTTACCCGATTTGTTGATAAAATACACTGTAGAGTGAAAATGAAAAGTTTATTCTGAAGAGGTGCTTAGCAGGAATTTCTGCCAGAGAAATCTATTAAAAAACTAAAACCTTGGTTTTATGTATTAGATTCAAATTTTGGTTTTAAAATAATCTATAAGTCATTAGAGATTACTCATATAATTTAGAAATAAAAACGGATGACTACAACGATAAGCTTCATCTTGAACTTTATTCTGTAATTAGCACGCCCCTCCAACATGACGACGTCTGATTTCCAACCAAAACTAAACTTACGCCAGATTTGCATACACTGAGAATCTTTATTGGAATTGAGACTCGAACCACACATCCTCTGAAGTATCTGGTTACCATGATCCAAGGCAAATTCTGAAATAACGCCGTGAAAAAAATATAAAACAATTTTAATGTTTTGATTACAATACTTCTTATGACTTAATTTTATTGAGATGCTTTATTTAGTTCCTAATCAAATCTGCTTTAAAATCCCCGGTGAAATTTTCACTATATCACTTATAATTTTAAGATATGATATACATGCACTAAAGTATTAAGCACTTAAGTATTTCTTCAGTTATGGCTTAAAATATTTATTTATTACTTTATTATTATTACTTTATTCGTGTATTCGTATATTACTTTAGTCGTGATTTAAATCCTTTCTTTAGTTATGATTTGAATACTTCCTTAGTGAATAACATTACAACAAAGATTCTTTTGTTATAATATTAATTTCAAGAGCCGAAATAAACTGCAGAACTTGTTACTATAAATATACTTTGTTGAGATATTACAACTTACTTCCTTCCTTAACAAAAACTACTTTAAACTCAACCGTGCTATTTTCTATATATCACTTATAAGTACAAGTTTTTATTTAACTACAATGTATATAAATAATGTAGGATATTCAAGTAAATAATTTAAAAGGTTTCTTTAGCTATAAGTTAAAAGTATTCTTTTGTGTGAAAAGTATTCTTTAATGTTAATTAAAAGATAACCAGCACATTGCAACAATGGTAAGGACAAATAATTATCCTTATTATTTATAGATACATTAATTTGCTTAAAATCTTGCAGCAGAAAGAAGAAAGGTAAATCATAAATTTAATTTAACGTTGAAAATTAAACCAGTTCTCTTGTATAGTTCATATATATAGATTTTTAAGTTATTTAAAAAGATATACAACGTGTGTAATGACTGAAACGTTGGGCCTTCTTAATAAATTTGAGCGCCCTGGGCTAGAGTTATTTGGCATCCCATCAAGAACATAACTAGGAATTTGAGAGACTATATATGAAAGATAATACCTACATTATAAAATCAACATGGGGGCTGTCCCCTCTGTTCATTACCGCTCGCCAACAACCAGAAGGATTTAGTAGAATCCTCCAATGTCTGCAAGGCAAACCCTGCTCACTTCTCTCGCTACAATAAGGACACTATGCATCTTAGCAAAAAGCATTTATAGTTGAGCTTAATATATTTATTGTAAAAATCGTCATCATCGGACCAACTGTTGAAAAGCTCGACAAAAGGAAACTTATCCCAGGATTAAAAATACTTTATTCTTTTTTATTGTGTATTTGTAATTGAAATAAGTCCAGATTTAGAGTATTTATTATGCTTAATTTACACACAATTTTTAATAAAAAATGTTATTCCAAATAATTTAAGTTTTTGCCATTTCTAGAGAAAAAAAATATTTTTCGTGAAGTTAATAGCCATTTTTTTATTCATGAATCCTCTTCTTCTCAGCTTCAATAACATATTTACATTTGAAAAGTGAAATCACCTGGTCCATCGTTTGCTATCGATGTTGCCAAATCCTATGACTAAATAACTCGTATTTTGGAAGCCTCACAAGAGGAATATTTATACAGATGAGGACCAAAAAAAAATGAGTGATCAGTTCTCAGATTAACACTCTACAATTTCGCAAGTCGATGCTTTTCTAATTTAAAATTATAATTAAATATATTTTTCGGTTCGCAATTAAAATAAAATCAGTATAATAAATTTGTAGGCGCCCTTGGACCAGTGGCGTCCCTGGGCTACAGCCCAATTATCCCATCTGGAAAAGACGGCTGAAACATCATTATTCTTTTATCGTGGTCACTGCACATTTTGTTAATCCATATAAAAGAGTTTCTAACTTGTTATTGGAAGATGCACCGAACTATTTTCTGAATAAATATTATGAATATTTATATCGAATATTTTCTGAATATTCATTATGAGTATTTCTTACCGAATATTTTCCTAATATATGCTATATCCTAGACATTTCTTATTATAACAGTTATCATAAATAGATAGTTATGTAATATGAAGGTATCTATTTATTTTCTACTTACAAGAAAAATATATTTAAACGATTCAATAGAACCTACTTAGAAACTAAAAGGAATTAATTAATAAACACTTTTGCGTCAATAGATGTATAAGTGCAAAAGCATTTTTCGAAACGCTTTTATTAAAGACATTGCTGTAATATCGTTTAGGTAAACAGAGCTATGAAATTGTTGTGCTTCTTCTGGGATGATTCGTCAAATTATTCCCTTCAAAAGTCATTTAAATGAATATTTATGTTAATGGAACAGTTTAACTTCTAAAGGACTGCAAATAAATGCAGTCCATAGATGAATGGTAATTTCTGTTGATAACATAAGTTTATTTCAGCAAAGTCATGAATAGCGCATAATTTTGAAATAAGTCTATTTAAGTTTCTGCAATTACCTGTTTGCTCAGAGCTATCGAACATGGTGCGTGGAGAGTTTACAAAGAGAGTTTACATAATTAGGTGACGATATATCTATTTCTTGGCTTAAAGTTGAGTGCTTTTAGTCGATATATTCGTTAAAGCGTAATTTTTAATAATTTTTATAATATATTCACAGATTTCGTTTGCGAAGTATACAAACAGAAGGTACTGAAGTCGTCAAACAAATCGAAATCAGAATTTTGATGAATCTCAACGTTTCAGACCAACCTGATTCTGAAAACCCCAATTTTGGAATTATGCCTCTCTGTCTGCCTGTGAACAAGACAACTCAGAAAACTCACCGAGTTAGATAGATGAAATTTGGCATATGGATTTCTCACCAGATTTGCAGATTTATATCAGCTGTTGGAACAAATCTATCAACGTTGCATGTCTGTTGGTCTGTCTAAGGAACGTTTCAGACCAACCTGATTCCGAAAAACCCAATTTTGGAATTGCGCCTCTAGGTCTGCGTGTGAACACGACAACTCAGAAAATTCACCGAGTTAGATAGATGAAATTTTACATATGGATTTCTCACCATATTTGCAGATTTATATCAGCTCTTGGACCAAATCTATCAACGTTGCATGTCTGTTGGTCTGTCTTCAGACCAACCTGATTCCGAAAAACCCAATTTTGGAATTGTGCCTCTAGGTCTGCGTGTGAACACGACAACTCAGAAAATTCACCGAGTTAGATAGATGAAATTTTACATATGGATTTCTCACTATATTTGCAGATTTATATCAGCTCTTGGACCAAATCTATCAACGTTGAATGTCTGTTCGTCTGTCTAATCCTGTGTATAGGAATAGTGTATAGGATAACCCCAAAGCCAGACAATTTAGATAAGTGTATTTTAGATTTTAGTATACATCAAAATTATTGTATGTGTCTAAATTTGGAATAATCCATCAAAAGGTGTAGCATTTGTTTGCTGGTATGTGCGTGTGGGTACGAGCACACGATTGTTCAAAAGCAAGATAAATGAAATTTGGTATGTGGTCTTGATGCCAAAATTGCAGATCTGTTGAACCAAACAAACAGAAAAGGTCCAGTATCGATACTGGATTTCTTTACCACACAGCGAAGCAAAACTCAAAAGCGCCATTTTGTATAAGCAATAAGTGTAAGAGAAGAACACTCCAGCTTATTACATCATAAGCTTACTTAAGATACCATTTATTTTTAACGACAGGAATTTAGAGCTTAGCTTATAAATGTCAATCAAGTTCAAATGGCCAGGGGAACTTAAAAGTTGGTACCCCTCTTTCAGAACTTTCATGAGAATTTAAAAATAAAAATTTATCACATGGTTATTCGTTTGCTATACAGCAGAGGTTCACAATCTGTGGTGCGTGCACCCTCAGGGGTATGCGGTGGACAAATTGGGGTTACGTGAAAGCAATGTTGATATTGATGGCAAACATAAAACTTAGGGGATTAAAATGAAATAAAGTGTTTGAAAAATAATTTTGTTTCCTCATGTTCGTGTGAAAATTGAAAATTACTCGATCGAACATACAGTAAATAACTTATTTTTCAAGAATTTTTTATTGAATTGTTAATCTTTATTTTTTTATATTTTTGAAAAGTTATCCGTTTCTGAATAAAGGGGAAAAAATGGTTGAATTTTCTACTGATTTTTCTTTACAGTTTAATTTTAGAAAATGAAATGTGTTGACTTCAGGGTAGTAGTGAAAGAAGAGTACCAAGAGCGTAGTGCGAAAGCAATAAAATATTTAATACCTTTTACCAACACAGAAATTGCGGAAACAATATTCTTGTCTTGTGCGTATATTAAGAATATTGTATAGCAATGGATTCGGAAACCCTCCACGCTTTTGCGCATGCGCCGGGCGGAGTTATTATCATCAAAATAGGGGGAAAGTGAAGAATGGAAGGGTGATGTTTACATTTTACTAGCGTGATCTAACAAAGAACTCCGGAAATGCGCTCATATGTCTCATTGCCTGATACTCCTTTCCGTGTAAAATCATCCAAAAGGGATCGTCTCAGAATCTGCTGATGAACAGTAAGTATCGCAGTATTCAGATATGAGAATATATTTTCATTTGAACCTAATTTTATAAAACTAAGCTTCATGAAACAAGATTAAGGATCTTCCACTTCCAAAATTGATTATAACAATGAATAATTGTAAGCTTTAGTAATGAGTTAATAAGAAATTATTTCTATTCTGTTTTCATTTGTTTTGTACTGAATTATTAATTTTGTAGATAATCAAATAAAATAAGAATAAACAATAAATCCTAAAAATGTTATTAAATTAATTCGAGTCGTTTGAAGTTTTGATTAATCTAAGCCCTTAATACTACTAATAAAAACTACTATACATAGCTATTATTTAAGGAAGGGGTAAGATAGCAGGTTACTGAAAAATAAAAAAAAATAATCAAGGGGACCGGAAGAAAAAACGTTGGGAACTGTAGCTATAAAGGATAATAAATCTACTCTGTTGCAATGTGTTTTATTTAAGGAAGAGGTAAGATAGCAGGTTACTGAAAAATAAAAACTAATCAAGGGGACAGAGAGAGAAATCGTTGGGAACTGTAGCTATAGAAGGTAGTAAATCTACTCTATTGCAATGTGTTTTATTTAAGGAAGGGGTAAGATAGCAGGTTACTGAAAAATAAAAAAAATGTAATCAAGGGGACCGGAAGAAAAGTCGTTGGGAACTGTAGCTATAAAGGATAATAAATCTACTCTGTTGCAA
>BGPR01000066.1:80237-104834 GCA_013235015.1 Araneus ventricosus
GGGAAAAAACTATTTGCTTCTTTTGCGCAGTAATCTTCTTTGAAATAAATTACTGTATTCACCTTATGCTGCAGAGCGTGAGCCATTTTCATTAATTCTCTGAGTTTTAATGAAGTTTTCATTATGTTCAGATGAAAAATGAAATTTGTTTTTAAGTCTTACATTAGCTAATTATTTTCTCTGTAATACCAGTGTCATATATGTGTAGCTCATGTATTAAATTAAGTTGCGAAGACAGGTTCGTTTTCGTTTACATTACGTTTGCTTTATAATTTCTGTAGCTTTCTCTTTTGACAAAAATATCTAAATAAGTAAACAAAAAATATTATTGATTCAGTAGTATGATGAATGTTAAAAAAATCTTCTTCTATGATATCCATTGTTTACTGAGGTTGGATCCAGAGAAAATTCATAAAGAACTAATAATTATCTTGTTCAGTAAACATAGTTTGCTTTGAGAATTTTAATATTATCCAAAGTGAACAACTGCTCAAGCAGATGAATATAGGGCTTCTAGATGTGATCCAAGAGTAATGACTTTTTCTAATTTATTTGTATGAGTTATTTACTAATATGATAATGTAATTTTAACTTATTTATTAATTAATCTCGTTTGTACATATGAGATACAATGATATAATACGATTAATTATTGATTCAATTTTATACGCCTTATAATTTATTCTTAGATTAAAATTATTTTTAGCTTTATAATTTCTGTAGCTTCATGTTTTTCTAAAACTATCTAAATAAGTAAACAAAATATTATTGATTCAATAGTACCTATAATGAATATTAAAAAGGCCTTCTTCTAGGATATCCATTGTTTATTGACTCTGGATATACAGAGATAAGTGATAATAGAACAAATAGACTTATTTTGTTCCTTAAACATAATTTGCTCCTAGAATTTTTATATTATCCTAAGTGCGCATCTAATATAGCGGAAGAATATACGGCTTCTCATTGTTATCCGGGAGTGATGAATTTTTCTAATTTACTAGTGTATTTTCTAATACGTTAATGCTATTTTAATATATTTATAAATTAGTAACATTTATTACACCGTTATATCATATAAGAAGCGATGACATGTTGTTTATAAATTTAATTTTCATACACGTCACACATGTCTCATTATTTAGATAAATTACTTTGCCCAAATTGCAATTTCGGGGAGATTATCAACAAGTATTTTATTGCTTAACATTTATTCACGGGATATTTTTAAAAAGCCTAAAAATTAGTGATGTTAGATATTTAATTATTGACTATATAAGATCGATTGACTATGATGATTGCCTATGAACAATTGACTTATTATGCATAATTTTGGAACTTTACAGTAACAAAAATTACACCAGTTAGATGATGCAAATCCATTATCGTACGTTAGGTGAAAAGCAACAGGTAATGAATATTTATACAACAATATATTTTGCATGGATTAGATATTTAACTCAAAGAATAATTATAATAGACCTTACTGTCTTACCCGATATAATTAATATACTAAATTTTGAGGATTTTTTTATCTAAGAGAAAAAGCAAGTAAAATTGGTTACAAATTACAATTATACTCATCAAAATTTTTAAAAAATAATAGTAACAAAAAAAGTAGAAACATGAAAATTTTCCAAAAAGTTATAAAATTAATGAAGTTTGCGTTGCATATTTTTTATTAATGTAAAACTAAAACTGCTAAAATGAATTGAACCGATTTCAGTAATTATAGCAACATGCTTCAAGGAGAACACTTTTTTATGTTTTATTTAAACTTAAAATCCATTTTTTATACAAATATCTTTTGAGACAGTTTTTTTCACTAAACTGTACTGCTTTAGAGAAATGAATATTTATTCATTTGATTTAAACCAATTAGGCTGAATAAACACTTTGATAAAAGCTTTAAATTACTTTAAAAACCTTTAGGCTTCCATTTTTTCAATGTTCAAAATAAATTTAACCAACAGAAAAAATATATTAAAACGCAAGACTATTTGGCTAAATGGGATTCTCAATTGAGGGAATTTTATGTTTCTCTCTGAAAAATATATTTAGAAGAAATTAATCAAAATTAAGCTTTTTTCATTCTATTTAAAAATGTTATCAAGTCCCTTAATTTTGTAAAGACTCCATTTAACATTATTAAAAGTCCTGTTTTATGTGTAAGAAAGAATTTTATTCTGTATAAGAAAGAAACTGAAGAAAAAATTAATCAGTTCAGCGAACATTGCAGTAACGGTGGAGAATTTTATTTGACTGTTTGGAAAAAAAACCCTCCTAATAATAGAAATCATTCATAATTAAATGTAAAAGTAACAACAATTAATAGGCTAGCATATAATTTCATATAACTTCATCAAACCGTAGTAATCTTGAATAACTAATTGGTTCATTTTAATTCATAATTGAAGCTCAGTAAGCAATTTGTTAAAAGCTTGTTAGGTTATAAGAAAACGAACTCAAAGAATTATGGCAAAAGAGTAATTATTTGAGTGTTTTAAAGATATAGTACTCAATTTAAATCTATTGCATTTTTAAGTAAGAAATGCTGTAGTTTTAGACAGTATCACGAAATTAACTAATATTCTAAAACAGACAAATTGCAATAGAGAAAAAGAACATTTAGCTGAATTTATACTGAAAATTATTTTATAATTTCGGCTATAGATATTGCGTTATATATAGATGATAAAACGTCAAAAGAATCGATAAATAATCACATTTGATAGACTGAAAATGACGTAAATATAAATTGCTTATTCTTAAGACTTTTGTAGCTTTTTCTAATGTATTTTTGAAATCATTATAGAAAAGATTACTGGAATTGATGCATATTACTTAAAGCGTTGTTAATTGTGGAATAATTTTCTTTTTTTCATTTTAATCTAATTTATTTGCGTGTTCATTTGTTGTAAAGTCTTCTTTTAACATATTCGGTATGGCGGGCGTACCGAGACGCTCTTTGTAGTGCCTTTCTTGGAGACGAAGAGCAGCTCGGCACGTTCCCTTTTTTCATCTATCAGACACGAAGAGCATCCCGATACGCTCATAATACCGAAAGCATTAAAGCCAAAACTTCAAAATTCAAAATAAGAATGGCAATAAAAAGATATTCAAATATTGAACTTATAAAGTGAAACATAACATATCAGTTTCTTTCTTTTATGAAGGAAATCTAGAATCGAGAAAGGAGTATTTGAAAACTAAATCTATCTTTTTAACTAATATGTTCTATAATTTGACTATTCAAAGGAATAAGTTCATTGTATCGATATTCCTGAAACTAATAGATAATCCTGAAAGAATAAATTATTGACAGAGAAAGCGAAAATATGTCATATGAAAAAAGACTTAAACTTGTCATTAAAAAACGATTGATAAAATCTGTGCTCTCTTCTTATAAGTATAATAACATAAAAAAGGATCATATAGAAAAAAATAAAAGCTACTGCGCAGTTTTATTTCATGTTTATGAAGCTGACATTTTGTAATCAATTTTACACTTCCCCCCTGATGTGCTATTAGCGTAAATTTTGTGCACTTATGTGTTCTCTATAACAATAAACTATTTTAATATTTTTAGAACTTAGTTATCAATTAGTCATGAAATAAACAAAATTTTGACTCCATACCAGTGCCGCCACTTGGTTGTGAATTTGAGAAAAAATTGATTTTAAAATTCCAAAAGATTTACTATAATGAATTAATTATAAATTAAAGATTAAAATGTAGAAAAGATCTCAATTGAAAATATTCTGGCACAATAATAAGTGTCTCTTAAAATCTATGTTTATTAAATTTATTTTTAAAAATTGACTAGTGCCCAACTTACAAATCAAACATAATTCACAACAGCAATCAACGAGCTGTTAACTAATTAAAAATCATGAATGAACCCTCTATTACATCACTTACTTCTACATAACGTGCTAATAAAATAATCTTCGTAATCATAGCGATGTTTTTATTCATGTCAAAGGAAAGAAAATCGAGTATAGAGAACGAACCGCTTCCCGTTGACAGATTACGTTCAAAATTTGACACAGGTCTACAATTTTGCTGGATGGACAACATGTTTAATTTCATTCTTCCACATATACATTTGCAGGGAACCAAACAGACAGTCTTTGCTTGCATGGATTTGGTTCAAAATTTGACACAGATCTACAGTTTTGCTGGAAGGACAACATGTTTAATTCATTTTTTCACATATACACTTGCAGGAAACCAAACAGACAATCTTTGCTTGCATGGATTTGGTTCAAAATTTGATACAGATCTACAATTTTGCTGGAAGGACCACATGTTCAATTTCATTCTTCTACATATACACTTGCAGGCAACCAAACAGACAATCTTTGCTTGCATGGATTTGGTTCAAAATTCGTTACAATCTATAAATTTGCTGGAAAGACAACATTCAAAATTTAATGTAGCTTGTTCCATTTTTGAGTTACAGTAAAACTTCGATTAACCGTCATTTTCTGTTATCTGTCATCGTCTACAAAATCTAATCCTAGATTTCTGTATATTACTACTCTTATATTAAAGTTTATATTGATCGTTTTGTAAAATTAAAAACAATATGCTTTTATTGTTCAGATTTAAAAGATTTTTTTTGTCATTTTCCTCCCAACCCAGCAGTGAAATCGCGTTTCTGTACGGATATATTAAGAGATTTTTTTATCCGTCTATTTGGTTATCCGTCACAGATCTGGTCTGGACGGTGACAGTTAATTGAAGTTTTACTGTATTGTGATAATATAAATACGACCAGACAGACAGACATAATTTAAAAAGTGTGTTTTATTCCGGATCAGAAAGTCTTATAACATCAAGATTCATCCAAGTCTCGAGGTCAAATTTCTTGACAATCATATTTACTTTCTTTTCGTATACTTGTATACGAGACAAAAAATTAAATAAGGAATAAAAGAACAGATATAACCTCGAATCTGAAAGCTTTACTGATTTAAAATGTATTCAAATAAGAAAGAATTGAAAGAAATCAAAGGATTTTCTGAAAAAATACTTAGCTATTTTTCATTATCATATAAAGCTGATACAGCATGAAGTATTATATGAATTCGTGATTCGCAAATTACGTGAGAGCTATGAAGTTTGGTCAAAAGAATTGTAGAGAATTGATAACTTTCCAAAGGCAAGATTTCGGTGAGAAATTTATCGGTTGGTGTAGACTTTATGGTTATGAGATTCTCGTGTAAGAAATAAGGAAGTCACAAAATATTGCTTATTCCAAAGAATGAAATGATGTATGATCTGACTATTCATGTGATTAGGTCAGTAATCAGAAGCCATAACAAAAGACGAAAGAGATTGAAACGAAAGCGCTCGGCAAATGCAAGAAAGAGGCTCAATTTTTCGGAGATAATCACTATTTTTCATTTGAATGATATCGGGAAAGTTGAAGGCAATAAATATTCTTTGAAAAGAACCCTGTTGTAATCAGCTGGCAAGAAATTATGCATTTCATCATTATATTATGTAGAATCATTTTAGAAATGGTAGGGAGTTGGTGTAGATTGATACGCGGGAACATTGATACAGTCCATACATTTTGATGATTGGAATGGCTCATGATGTTCACATCCCCTCATATATATACCACTGTAACCCTTAGCACACGGTATATTTTTCGGCCATGTTAATTTACAAATTAATCGAACTGCTAATCTTCTCGTCTAAATAAGATTTTCTCTAAGAATGTGTTGTGTGATTTCTTTAACTAGTTGCGTTTCCCTTCCAGGGAATCTACTCCAAAGATAGGAGAAAACATGTATTTTTCTGAACTATATTAAGTTTTGAGGTCCACAGCGTTGTGTTTGAGTGACCGCTTGTTTTATGTAAAAACGGGCTCTTGGAGTAGATTGATATAATTGACTCCGGGGCACATTGATAAGCGACTTCTGTGTGCATTAATGTACCTTAACAGCAACTACTTCGCAAAATCGTCTTCAGAAATGAAAAGAAACGTAAAAATGAACTATCCAAGAGAAACTTTCAATTAAGAACTATGAAAACAGTTTGAATTTCATTTCAAAAATGAAAGAATTGTTGTAAATTCAGTTTAAAATATTTTTTTAGGAATGTATTAAAATTGAAGAGAAAAATTGTATGGAAACTTAATTAATATCATCGAGAAGATAATTTTCTGCATTTTCAGATGGTGTGCAAATTATTTTTGTCCTATATTATTTTCGTAAGTCATCAAGGAAAAACGCGGGAATTTCCCTTAATTTTTAATTCATTAAAATTTCAAATAACAATCGAGGTACACTTTCTCTCCCTCCAAAGTCTTTTTACACAAACACACACGCACATTCTTCTTTATTATGTGAAGAGATAAATTATTTTCTGAGGCATTATTGTTTAATTTTTCCAGTCTCATTGAAAATGTTGAATTTTGATTAAAATAAAGGTTTCTTACTTTATTAAACTTTTAAACTTTGATTTGGAATACAAAGTTTTATTGACGAAACAAATTTTGTTTAGATCCCACACATATTAATCATCATTATTTTCGATATTTCCTTGTGTATCAGTGTACCCCTACTATGGGGCACATTAATACAAATCCATTTTTAGGAAAAATGTGCAATATGTATTTTATTATGTCATTTATGACCAAAACTCCATTGAAATCCTATATTAGATCAACGAATGCATAAATATAGAGTATTAATTACAATTATTACGGTTGTTAAATTCATTTTTTAGCTTTCCAAACAAAACTGTATCAATTT
The DNA here is from genome assembly GCA_013235015.1 of Araneus ventricosus. NCBI lineage: Eukaryota > Metazoa > Arthropoda > Arachnida > Araneae > Araneidae > Araneus > Araneus ventricosus. The sequence continues at coordinate 87,008 of BGPR01000066.1, forward strand.
TCCCAGATTCGCCCCTACTTATTGACAGAGCGAAGTGAAGTCTACGTTTTAACTCCAGTATTTTGCATCTGTCTGTCTGTAAGTTTGTTACGCGATTACGGCCAGATGCGTTGTTCGATTTCCTTCAAATTTGGCAGAAATATTTCTTGATGCAATAGAAAACGGTGTATAGATTCTATTTCTATTTATTTTAATTCCATAATAAAATAGTAATTTTAATTATATAAACTTATTATTATTATCAATTTATTTGGTAATAAAAGAGTGAGTGGCAACATTAAAATAATGACATTAGAGTTGTAAATAAACACGGTTCACTTATCGTTTTGTATCGTCATCCGAATTCCGCTAAATAAGTGTTATATATTTGTATAATATTTGGCTATCTTTTAGTTTTAATTTTATATATAAACTCATTCACCATCTAAATAATTTATTTTATACCTTATGAGCCACAGTCGGAAATTTTAAGAACATTCAAAATTCGATTGTAACTGTTAAGTCTAAATGGAATTATCAGACGCTTCTCGCCAAGAAATGCAGTCTCGCCAAGATCATTTCACCTGCCTTATAAATCTGATCTGCAACACAACGGCAGCTTTTAGTTTATATAAATATTTTTGCCAAATTGTATTATTTATCGCCAAGTTATTTTGAATTCCATCTTATTTCTAATGAAGTGAGTTGAAAAAAATATTTTAATTTGATGCCTATTTAATAGTGAAATTTTATCGATGATTTTTTAAAATAACTTATTTAAGAATTAAATTTTTCTCTGTGAGTTTTTGGTGCCATCTTCCTCAAAATATTTCGATATGCCGCCTAAAGATAAACGAAATAAAAGGCTAGGGATGTTATGAAAATTCAGAAGATTGCGAACAATTTTATCTATATTGACTCTAAATTCGCACCTTAAGAATTGTGCTAAACTTTCATACACCAGTGTACTCCTTCAGAATCAAATTATGATGCCCGGTGTCCCTAAAGACAATGCTCTCTTCAGAATGAATAACATTTGGTAAGCTTTAAAAAAATGCGATAAAGAGAAAATCTTAGATTCTTTTTTTTGTGGGGAAGAGGTGTCTACTGTTCACAGAACTACTAGTTAGAACGGTTCTCATGACACAACTAAGCTTCTTCACATCGTGGTTTCTAGAACTCAAAATACTACGTGGATGTTGCCCGTGTGACCAAGGAAAGTCACATATAGCAATTATTACGTTAACTAAAACAAAAAATTTTAATCTTCCTTCTGAATTGTGTTCAAATTTAATCCTATTATCGTAATTTACTAAGCATTTTTTGTCATTTGTATTCGGTGCAATTGTTTTGAATAAACCTCTATTGCAGTATACAAAACACGTAGCATTACGTTAACTAAAACAAAAACAAAAAAATTAAGCTTTCTTCTGAATTGTGTTCAAATTTTATCTTCTTATCATAATTTACTAAGTATTTTTTGCCATTTGTATTCGGTGCAATTGTTTTTAATAAACCTGTATTGCAGTATACAAAACACGTAGTATTACGTTAACTAAAGCCATAAAAACTTTAAGCTTTCTTCTGAATTGTGTTCGAATTTTATTTTCTTATCGTAATTTACTAAGTATTTTTTACCATTTGTATTCGGTGCAATTGTTTTGAATACACCTGTATTGCAGTATACAAAGCAGTGTTGAAATAATATTCTACTAAAGATGAGTCAGTTTATTAATCAGATTATCGATCTGAAATGCACATTGAGAAACCTTGTCTGGAATCAAACGAACACGAAGGTTCCAGATAATTTAACGTCACCTATGAATGAATTCAGTAGGACAGTTTTCTCGACTTTTCGTATACCTACACAACATGGCTTCGTCGTGTAGAGAAGAGACCGGAGTATGTATTTTGATGGAATGATCATTGATCGATTAGGTCTTAAATTCGATATAGATCTACACATTTTGGTCTAAATACCAGAGAGAAATTTTTATCCATAAAGCTTTTTGATATATCTAGTTCGCATACGTACAAATAGACAGGCTTAGTTTAGTTTAGTAATATTAATTACCGTCCCGTTTTGAAGCAACACGAGGGCTATTTTGGGACAGACCTCGTAATTTTGAATCACGGTCAGATGACGAGGACGACACCTGAGCTGGCATCCCCCTCTCCAAACTTCCAAGCCTAAAATCTGAAACAAATCTACACTTCTGGGGACAAAATTCGTATGTCGAATTTTATCCATCTAGTTCGTAATGATTTTAACTATCAGTCAGTAATTCAAAACACGAATCTTGGAGGAAAATGCTTCGATAGACTTCTATATTTAAAATTTTAATTTTTAAGAATTATTATTTATCCATTTGAAGAAAATGCTTTATTATGTTTATGAACAGAATATAAATCATTGAAAATAGGACAAAATGTTAAATGAAATTGGAAAAGAATGGAAGCGATAAACTGTTTAAATACTTAAAACTTCCCGCCCATTTCAAAACACTAAATTTCTTAAATAAGACTTCGTTACAGTGCTTGCAGATGTAAACAAACTTTCACAAAGTAACAAAGTAAAATTTTCACCACCTAGCCTCTTGCTCTTTTGAGGTATCCCGTTCGCATACGTACAAATAAACAGGCAGTGAAGATGTTAAATTTAGGCTAAAATCTGAAACAGATCTACACTTTTGGGGATAAAACCATATGTAGAATTTTACCCATCTATATTTTTAACTATCATGGTCACATGCAGTCAGTAATTCAAAACATGAAACTCGAAAAATAATACTTCGATAGACTTCGAGATTTAAAAGATTAATCTTCAAAATTTATTTTTTATCCATTTGAAGAAAATGCTTTATTATGTTTATGAACAGAATATTAAATCAGAGAAGATAGGACAAAACTTTAAAGAAATTTGAAAGGAAGGGAAGCGAGAAACAGTTTAAAAATTTAAAATTTCCCGCCCACTTCAAAACACTAAATTACTCTCTTAAAATAAGACTTCGTCACAGTTCTGGTAGATATAAACAATCTTTAACAAAGTAATTATTCATAACTAATTGAGTTAGAAATTCTTTTGACTTAATATTCTGCGTAGCTGAAAAGTGAGTAACAGTTTTCTTGAAAAATCATGTATAGATAATTGCTTAATTTTGTATTATATTCAACAATTACCGAAGCTATTTATGGACTAAACCTGCGCAAAAGATGTCAAGTATAACTTCGAAGGGACATTAGAGGCAATTTTGTGGTAAACGCGGAACATTTGAGAAAATAACTCTCCAGGCTGATTACTTCCCCATAAATGCATATTGATCGGGGAGTAAAATGACAGATTCCACATAATGAGATTAACTTGGCGAGTTGTTTTCCCCGTTTTTGCTAGTATATACGTTGATTAAGTGGGCGGATGATTTTATTAACTGACTTCTTCAATTATCTTTCAACAATTTTGTTGCAAATTGAAGTATCATTTATTGTTTTTGTCGATGAGATGTACCTAAAACAAACATGATTGTTCTTAATTGTTCATGGACATCTAAAGACGCTTAGCTTCTGAGAAGAGTAACTTTTAGAGTACCTTCTGTTTTGCAGTTTTTTGTATGATTTTGCCCACAAGACTTCCATTGTATTAAAACACGAGGAAATTACAGCAATAATTGCAGTCAGCTTAAGAAATAATTTCAATTATATCAGCTAAATTGATATATTTACTTGAAGTGATGACTTTCGTATAATTGCTTACCATTTTTCGGAAAAAAATATGAAAAAAAAAATGACGGGAGGCTGTCTTTTTCAAACAGCCGCTGATGTTAAAGGCGTAGGACTATTTTACTCGCGTGACTCTTTTCCGATTTTCAATTTTTTTTTTTGTAACTTCTGATGTTACCTTTTATCTCTAAAATAAGACATTAGTTATGCTTTTAAAAAACGTACCCAGATATTAAGATCGCGTCACCAATTCGTTCGTATTTTTGCCCAACTTCGCGACTCAATAGTCGCAGAACTGCAATTCCGATTTTCAATTTGTTTTTTGTAACTTCTTTTGTTACCCTTTATCTCTAACATAAGACATTAGTCATGTTTTTAACATATGTAGTTACCGAGATATAGAGGATCTCCCATACATCGTTTTTTGTAGTGTTTTGGCGTGTGAATAAAATTCCTTCCCGAGACCCCCAATGGGAGAAACGTAGTCCTACGTTAAAAGCTAATGACACCTTATAGCTATAAATATTGTATTGTTATATGAATTAATATCATGATATTGTTTTATAAAAGGGTAACTGAGGTCCTGAGTACCGGATATTTAACTTTCACATATAAGGTAATCAATGGCTCTTGGGCCACAAAACACCTAAACACATATAAGGAATTTAATTATAGATTAATAATTTATAATTTAAAACATGACGTAGATTAATAATTTAGTAATTTAAAACATGAACGAAATTTTTTTCAAATATTATATTATTACAAAGATCTTTCTGTGGGAGTATGGTTTAAACAGTCCAACACGCAGGATAATGGAGAATGAAGGCTTATTCACAAATGTGCAGGAAAACACGTAGCACAGGTAACAGGGAACAATAGATATTATACCGAATAGCAACGTAAACAGACAACAATTCACAGGTAATAACAGTTCAGCACTCTGAGATTTAGCAACACAAACAGACAACAAATCACTAATAACGACAATAACAGCACATTCAATAGCGCTCAGCACACCGACTTCTAAGCTCGAAACTGCAGACGAAACTCCAAAGTCGTTCCAGTGGATCAACACACACCTCTCTGATCCAAGCGCGGCTCTTAAATACTCTCCCCGACAGGCCGTGACGTCGCATGGAGTTTTCTCGTACATTCAAGCGTATTTTCTTTTCTAATAGAGATATCGAGAAAAGGGTCGCATTTTCTGGAATAATCGGTTTGTCGCCAAGGTCGCCAAATTTGTCACCAAGGTCAGGGGTCCAGGCTCGGTCATCCCATACTTTACCCTGTTAAACTCTCTTCCCAAACATAAGACTAATCAGGCAGGAAAGCGACATTACATTTTTGCAACAATATATACATTCATACGACATTGATGTTCTTAGTTATTTGAAATTATTTCTCACATTTACGTCACCGTAATTTTCTATAGTTTTAAAATGAGTTCGCAGTCTTCCCAGATTATATATTCACATAATTTAAAACTTTTCTATATTCAAAAACTATTCTTTCTTCTCGGCAAAAACGAAAGTTTATAATTCCAATATATCCCAGAATACTCAGTCGAGTGTAGCAAATCAAGATTTCTAGCATGAGGAAGCTAAAATTGTAGATACTGTTAAGTTGGTTCATAAACAAACGGGTAACTTTCACACAGAAGAATAAACTATTACGAAGTATTATTTTAAAATATGTTATTTTATGTCTGTTCTCAATCGTTGTTTAAGTATTGCTATTGGATCGTATGATAGCGCTGTAAATAATATTTTTAGACATTACATTAACATAAAATAATGCTTAGTAGAGAGAGCTTGATAAAGGGCTGACATATTTGACTTCATATTACTAGTTCTTGACAAAAATGATGATTAAGGTACACCAAAATCTTAGAGTGAAAACTCAAGATACCATAACATTGAATATCAAAATACAATTCTACAAGAATATGCACTTAATTCATCGGTTTGCAGCTTTCATTTTAACCCTTTATTTACCGAATTAACTTAACAGCATTTTTTTTGGCATCATGAGATCCGTTTCATTGCAGAATAACCCCAGGAAAGATGAAAAAACTTTTCTAACTAAATAAAATAATTTTAATATTGATTTAATAGTTTTTAAAATTAATTAATTTAATTTAATATTTTTTTAAAATTAATTAATTTAATTTAATAATTTTTTAAAATTAATTAATTTAATTTAATAATTTTTTAATTACTTAATTTCATTTAATAATTTTTTAAATTAATTAATTTAATTTAATTATTTTTTAAATTAATTTTTGTGTTCTTTTGCCATCCACTGCTAGCTGTCGTAACTTTACTTTACACTAAGACACACCCTTAACTCCATGGATAAAAATCTCCGGTTTGGAGTTTGGATGAGTGTGAGTAGAAACTTTATTGAACAAAAAAAGGGTGGGGGATTACTTACAATGCTTTAATATCGGCGAAAATCATGTGAAAATTATAAAAAGGATAAAAAATGTGTGTTTACATATGAAAAGAAATGTTGGCTTTAGAATCATAAATTCTTATCAACTTTGGGATAAACAAGCTGACGCCATCTCGCACAGTGGGAAGTGTAAACAAGTTGTTGATAGAAATATGATGTCATCTGACGAGCGACTAATCAGATTTTCTTTCGGTATTTTCCAGTGTGCGGGATGGCATCGATAATATGGAAATCACCCAGAAAAGGTGAATATAAGTGCGTATTCTTTCTCTGTGAATCAGTACTTGGCTATAAGGACTGGTGTGTTTATGTATTTTTGCCGTGAGGCTTTCACAGTCCACAATGTTACTCATCTGTATATAGTTCAAAAATAAATGTTTGTCATCAGTTAAGTTTGTTGCCTTCTGAGAAGTCTTCCACACCAACACCAAATATGTCTTTAAGATTTCACTGACGCTATTAATGGTTGCTCTGCGGAGCCTTCAACGTCATTTCACGTTGAGTAAGGCTAACAAGAAAGACTCGCGAAACAAAAACAGTTTTAAGACAGATCCCAAAAGTTCGCTGCATCTATATACTTATAGGAGGACTGATTTGGGTCCTAGGTATTTAACCTCTAGAGGGTCTTAGTCCATAAGCCTGAGGTCTTGGTGAAGGAGAGGAATCTGGGCCGGAGTCGGATGAACTGGTTGCGGCTGGTGGCTGTTTTATGAGGTTCTCATTTTCAGTGAGGAAAGATATGAGTTTAGCTATAGTTATTCTTGATAGTTTATTTGAAAGAACGCTTTTCCACCAAAGTTAAGTATTTTCTTCACTTGGTTTTGTAAAATGATAAAATAACGTCATGTGACAAGAACTTGAGTAGTAGAGGGTCTCCCTTTTCCCTCATGTGCAGGTAATCTGAATAATGAAGCCGGAATCTATAGAGATAGCCGGGAAAAGAACCGCGGCCTGTAGCGAAGAGGATGGATTCTCTTGACCATGAAGCTGGGGTTAGAGTGACTTTTGGGAGTATATTAAAAATTGCTTTCCCAGTGTCGCCTGAGCTGTCGTAACTACATTTCTCGTGTTCATGTGAATACTGTCAGGAAAAATGGTGAAATTACGAAGATATAAACGTGATTAAAATAGTACTTTTTAGTACCATCAAGAAATAAAAAGTTAAAGAACGATTACCGGAGAACCATTATTCAATTTTGAGCGAGGTAAAACCTCGTCGATCTTCAAACTGCTTATTTAAACGTAAATAATACGTTCTCTTTGCAGCGGCATTATATGGATTTACATATATCATTTGGGGATGTACGTGGAGCGTTTAATCATATTTACGTGATACTAATATGCATCTATATATTCCTTCCTCTTTATAATATTGATATCCTAAAACATGCATCATATTTTTAGAAATACACGCACAAACAGATATTTAATTAGTTAAGACAATTAATTGCTGCCATTTTTGCCGGTTACCTGTTTGGCGGACCCATACTCTATGGATGTCAATTATTTTGACAAACCTGGTACTATTTATTGTACAGGACATATGAAATCCTTAAGGACCGTGATACATGATGCATAACAGAACAGCGTTGGTCATTTGTATCTCGTCGGCAAATGTGTTGTTAAAATTTAAAGCAATCACACCGCTCATCGCAGCTACAGTGTGAATTGACAACTTCAGAAATTAACTATTCAATTGTTCTTCTGAAATTTTGAACGAAATATTTTTTATTGTAATGCAACATTACATGCCTTATTACATTTGACAAAACTACGAACAAAACGTATCATATTGGGGAAATATATTAAAAATATGAAGGATGAAACCTCTTTTATATTCTTTTTTATTTCTTTTATCCATTATCTATTGCTAAACAACAAATCAAATGTAATAGTTTAAAGAAAATTTCAATCAAAACGTTAGGTTTCATAACTCTTAATTTAATATGAAGTAACATAAAATTTCTAGTCATATGTAAGGTGCAAAGTGATAGCCCACTCCGATACCACTGCTAGAAGCCATTGATAGTTGAAAACAATTTTATTTAAATAGTAATAAAAGTAATCGAATACACCAATGTATTAAGAGCTGCGATTTCATCTAGGAGGAAAAGTAATTATAGAATTACACAAAAAATTATAGATGTTATTTTTTCTTTTGATTGCCTTCAAAATTCAAATAGAATAATAACAGTAGACTGCGACAAAAATTTAGGAGATAGTTTCAAAATTAAAGGCAGGATTTAAACGATTTCATTAGCGATTTCAAACCCCATTAACTTCGAAAATGTTTATTCAATTAGTTTTCTCATCATTATTGTAAAGCATTTCGAATGCAGCAAAAGATGGTAAACAGATTAAAGTAGAAGAACTTATTTTAATTTATTTATTCTGGAAGTAAGTGAAGTTTCGAATTTTTCTGCTTCTTCCCCCGGAGGAAAGAAAAGTTGTTTTTTGATTTCTTTCACATGGCACTTCGTATTTTTAACGTTGAAAGAAAAAGAAAGTTCTTCATTAAATATTTATCTCGATATTCATTAAATATTTCTTCATTAAATATCTATCATGCACGCCATGCATTAAAACTCAAGGGATTAATACGAATTCAAAATTCTGCTTGACAAACTTCAATATTTCGTAAAATTATATCATTTTCAATTTTGAATAAACTTCAGTTATTCGTAAAATTAATTTGATAACATCATGTTATAAAGATATTTTGATTACTTTAAGTATTAATTATTAAACTAAAACGTAATTATAAATTACATTAAGTATTAATCCTTCCAGCAAATCTACTTTATTTTCTATCGTCTGTTTCTATAAAATACGTCTTTTTTATCATTACAAATTTCTAAATGTATTTCTAAATCTTTAAAAGTATTCAAATGTTCGATATTTCATAATTATTCTAAATTAATATATCAAAAGATATATATGAAACTCAACACACAAACATTTTGTTAGAAGTTCATTTATCTGTTATTTTACATTTAGAAATAAAATGTTAAAATGAGTTGGAATAAGTTCAATATAACGTAAGTATAAAAAATATGAAATTGGCACTTTTAAAGTTATCCAATATAAAATTGAAAATAGCATTCATAATACCAAATTACTGAAATATGTTAATTTTCTTAATTATCGTGTTAATCTTTTTTTAAATTTCAAAATGCAAACCAATTGTTATGCATTACCGAACGAAATTAGTTTAAGAAAATGTTACATTAATTAATCTATAAGAATATAGAAAAACGAAACCATTCTTAAGCGTTGTAGAATGTGCATGCCACCCTTAATTTTGTAAGATATCAATGGCATCCAACCTATAAAAAGGTCTATGATTTTCACAGTAATTTTTGAAGTCATATCCATAATTTTATCCTAAGTATTGTAGTACAAATACGTTTGGCAATAGTTTCTTGGTGAAATTATTCTAAAATATCAATCGAAAAATATTTAAAAGTATTTGACAGATAATAGAAGCATGACCCAATTCACTACAAAAACAACACATAATTTTCACAAAATTACATGCCGTCTCACGAGCTCATCAAGCAATGAATGTGTTTACTCATGTGAGTAAACACTTTGATTTATGACAGTTTTATTTATTATGCATATTCAGAAAGTGAATTACTTAATAAATGTAATTGAATTTTTTATGCGTTTATTATTATTGCTGGATATAGGCAAGCATGAACTTGCTTCATCTTACTCAAAATCTATTATATTTTTTTCACGAGTCGATCCTGGGATTACTTTCATAATTCTCTTTCCTTTATTTCTTTAATCTGTATATCTTTTCGTGAGTTCCACAGTAATCACTGATTTTAAGTAGCGAAATATGAGCCTCGCCCTTAGGAAGTAAGCCGTACAAGATATAAGATTTCTATGGCTGAATAACTCTTACGCAGTCGGTTATTAACAGAGGAGAGTAATCTCAGGAGACAGTTTCGTTCCCATTAGTACCTAATCAAATATGAAAAGCTCACTCCGCACGTTCTGAGTAATTAAGCTTATTTTGACCACAATTACAATTTCTCTCAGTTACGTTATTAAAGGCATTCACTTTCTCGCTGACATGTTTTCAGAATGAAGTTCCTCTTATGGAAGAACGTGTTTCGTAAAAGTCATCAATGAAAACAGTGATCGATAATGTTTTGTGGACGTTTTGAAGTCAGTCTTGAAATGATGATACTTTATAGCTAAGGTTAAATAAAAGAAGGTTGTAGGATACCTTCTAAATTTTGAAACCTTACGGCAATAATTTTATTATTATTATAAGCAATTTTGATAATAACGGGCAATCGCCAATTTGCCCGTTTCTCCTTTCTACAAATTAGATATTATACTGGAAAAGTGGATAATTGCTTATGAAAATTTTATATCGAAAATTTTATCTTGGAAATTTTTATCTCTGCAAAATTAACGGAAACGATTGTTAAAATGTTTGGGAAGTAGAATTTGCATCATTTTATCCATTTTTCTTATTTTCACTCCCTAACTTTTCTGTAAACGGATTTCTTCCGCTGATCATATAATAATTTAAACCATGTGGTGAGTTGGACGTTTGGGGTTATGGAGGTAATTCTCTCAATTTTGTCGTATACTACTTCCACGATACGGTATACTTTCAGTTTAGCTTAGTCGTTTAGTGATGAGAATCGAGTATTATTTTGGATAAGTATTTCTTCCTCTGCGAATTTTACCCATTGCTAGAGACCTGCAATTTTGGTGCCACATATTATATATCACTCATTTAGCTCGTTCCGTTTCTAAGTTATCGTGGTCTCATACACAAGAATAGATATATCTATACTTATAAAAGGGAATGTATGTGTGTGTGTGGGCGTACGTGCGCGCGATTTCCAGACGAACCTATCGCTCTTAGAGCCATGGAATTTGGTACATAGGTAGTTGTAATGGTGACTCAATGCACCTCGAAGCCGGAATTTTAAAATTTCATCTAGAAAATTTTTATTTTGTGTTATGTGTTGTTTTGGGTCATTTTTGGCACGTTTACAGCTGCATTATCTTTTCTAATAATAGCTGAGAAACAATCACTGCACTATCGGATAGAACAAACAATTTTCGTTCTAATGAAGTTTGTTTCGAGCTTCAAACGTAATTTATTGAATTTTGAGAATTTTTTAAAAAAAATAGTCAGTTTTGCCATCGACAATTGATTTTTGTTTTTAAATTTGCTGCATCCGACGTTCTAATAACACTATTATTTTCAATTTTTTTCATATTATAACAGGAACTGTTCTATCGGATTTAAAACAAGAACGGTTAAAATAACTTTTGCCTTTTCTTTAAGATTAATTTTTTCCTGGTCGGTTGAAAGATATTTTTCTCTAGCGAGCATACTCCCTCGGAAGTTTCTCCGGAGCCTTCCCAACATTCATTGTTGCAATTTCATTAGCTGACGGTGCAGAACGCAGAATAAGTCGTAACTTTCAACTGAATGACTTCGATTATTATTTTCGACAATGCCTTAACGTGTTTATGTCTCGCATATTTTGCTTGCTGTATAATAATCATTTTGACATTGCATTTTTTTTAATATTGTTTCGAATTAACGTACTCTGTATTCTTTTTCTACAGTTGAAATGTCATTATCGCGAAGCAAAACAAGCGGGAAAATCAATAATGGGTATCTTTTGTTTTGTTTTCAGAACTTTTTCATGTCAATGTGGGCGGGTTTTTTTTCTCATTTTGTTGAAGTCCTGATTCCACGGCCAACGCCGTGCGCGTACCGCTAGTAACACGTATAACATCCCATTTGTCGCATATGAATCAAAATTCAATACGGATCTATAATGTGAGTTCACAATCAACTGGCAAATTTCATTCATCTAACGTTTTGCATTCTGAAGTTACTTCGTTCACATGCGCACAGAGAGATGAAAGTCTTTTCGTTGATGGATTTTGCTCATCATTTGAAAGTCTACTATGTTCGTGTAATTACTACATACAAATTTTCAACCATATAGCTCTTAGCGCTTCACAGTCATCTTGTGTACATTTATATGGACATATAGACAGCATATCCAAATGGACAGGCATATCCAAATGAACAGGCATATCCAAATAGACAGGCATATTCAAATGGACAGGCATATCCAAATGGACAGGCATACCCAAATTGACAGGCATATCCAAATAGACAGGCATATCCCCCTCCCCCAATAGAAGGGGATATGCCTGTCTATTTGGATATGGGTACAATATCCCCCTCCCCCAATAGAGGGGGATATGTCTGTTTATTTGGATATGCCTGTTTATTTGGATATGCCTGTCTATTTAGATATGCCTGTCCATTTGGATATGCCTATCTATTTCACTCACTATCAGGACTCACGGAGTTCTAAAATAGATTTATTCCCAAAATCTTAGGGTATAATTTTATGTCAATTACAACACTATCTCTTGCTGTGATTCGTATAAGATAAAATAAAAAAAATAAGCTTCCTGAATAACTGAAATAATTTGAATCTTTTTGAAAGTTTATGGTATATAAAAAATTCAATTACAATAAAGCATGGTTGAAATTTTTTGACCAATTAATAAAACATGCAACGTTGAATATATAATTCACAAATATATTTCATATATCGATTCTGGCTATTGTTGTCTCTTCTAGATCTTCAATAAGTGATTTTTAACTTAAATAAACAGTTTTATAAAAACAATAGAAAGAATTAGAAATATTAAATATTCTATTGAGGTTTTATTTATAAACAGAAATAATTACTATACATCAATCCTTTTTACTGAAAATTATTTCATCAACTCATTAAACGAAATATTTGAAATAATTGCATGAAGAAAAAAAATATTTTTAAAAATATCATCTTATTTCATACATTTATGCCTTTATCACTTGCGTTTGGGACTGAAAAATATTGTTATTTTCCTAGAAAAATTGAGTGAGCTTAGCAAAAAATTCTAAGACGCTTTGATTAGCCTAATTTTAAAGATATTAACTCTTAAGTTTATTGAAGTGCTCAAAATAAGAGATGAATAAAATTTAATTAATTAAGAGTTTAATAAAATTTAATTTTATCATTTAAGATTAAAAATATGTTTATCCAAATTCAAAATATGTACTATACAGATAATTTTGCAACGAGCCAAGAACCTAGAAATGTTAATCTGCACAACGCAAGCTTTTCCTGAATAGAATAATAAATATTTCTGAATATAGAACTGAACTTGACAAGGAATTTTTCATATGAATATCTGCGAAATATTAATGAATGATCCAATGCAATTGAAGTTTGTAAAGTCGTTATTTCCAACGCTATTGCAAGTGCTCGCAGGCATATCTTGTTAGAATCATTTTCAAACTAAGTGTAGAACTTTAATAAAACTATGTTTAGCATGTCCATGCTGTAAATCCTATTCCAGTGAAAACTTTGTTGATACTCACATTTCATGATATGGATTTCCAATTTTTCACGTGTATACTGTACTGATAATTCGTTCACTAAATTCTTCCTTTGTAATATTCCTAAAGCGAATAATCAACTATATTAATCAGTAGAAATAATTATTTTTTACTATGAATAGTATACACTATACGCCCACAAGCATCCGGACACTTTCAGATTTTAACATTCTTTAGAATTTCTCCGGAAAGGTTTAACTGACTGCCTTTAAACTTCGACCATGTAAAGAATAGACAGTAACTCACATTTTTCATTGAAGATTTGGTCCTGAGGGCAAATAGGGTACCGTCTACAAACTGATGAAGACAAAAACTGTTTTGGCCCACCCCCCTTTACAGAATACTGATAACAAGACGAAACTTTCAGAAATGGTTATGTATAATGTGCATAATATTTACAGGAATTTTTGAAAACTCAACAAAAATATTTAGGAAGATATGAAGGTTTTCTCAAAAAGTCCCAACTTTTCCCGCCTGTTAGTTGCTTATAACATGCAGAGTTTTCTGTTATATTATACGAAACTTACAGAATAAATGACAATATATTAGGGAAGCGATTTGTAAAAATGTAGAAAAACTTTTTGAATATTATAGTAATTATGAGCATTTTTAGTAAATAATGTTTTACTGTGCATGCCCAAAACATAGTGTAAATTTTCTTTCACAGCTTTAAAGCCAGATACATAGGACAATTTATATAAAAAATGCAGTTCAATATCATTAGTATTCAGAAAGATATAGGCATTACCACAAGCAGAATTTTAGCTCCTGTCGAAGAGAAGCTAAAAGATGAGGGGTTGTACAAAAATTGATATTTTTTAAACTTATATCTTTGAATAGTTATATTGAATTATATAGTCGTTAGAATTTGCTGAATACCCATGAACACTTATCAATTACGTGCATAACTTAAATTTCAGCGAATTAGGCGCTATAAATAATAAACATTTTATTACTTTATTTATATTATTTACATGATTATTAACAAGTTACATATTGTTACAATTTTACAGCCAAACGATATTTTTAAATATACTTCTTTTATGGCCAAAGGATTTTTTTATCTAATTAATTTCACTTCTTAAAATATTTTAATAATTCAACAAATATATTTTTTTATTCGTTACAAATATTACAAGAGTTCAACCCCTCATCTTTCAGCTTCTTTTCGATAGGAGCTAAAATTCTGCTCGTTGTAATGACGATATCTTTCTAAATACTAATGATATTGAACTGAATTTTTTCATATAAGTTGCCCTATATATCTGCTTTAAAGTTGTGAAAGAAAAATTACGCTATGTTTGCGCATGCGCAGTAAAACATTATTTACTGAAAATACTCATATTTCCTGTAATATTCAAAATCCTTTTTCTAAATTTTTACAAAATGATTCTCTAACATATTGTCAATTTTTCTGTAACTTTCGTATAATATAACAGATATTATAAGCATAAAACAGGCAAGAAAATTTGGGATTTTTTTAAGCAAACCTTTATATATTCCCAAATATTTGTGCTGAGTTTACGACAATTCTTGTAAATATTATGCACATTAAACATAAGCATTTCTGAAAGTTTCATCTTGATATCAATATTCTATGAAGCGGATGGGCCAAAGCAGTTTTTGTCTTCATCAGTTTGTAGACGGTTCCCTAATTGCCCTAAGGACCGAATCTTCAATGTAAAATGTGAGTTACAGTCTATTATTCACATAGTAGAAGTTTAAAGGCAGTAAGTTAAACCTTTGCGGAGAAATTCTAAAGAATGTGAAAATCTGAAAGTGTCAGGATACTTTTGGGCATATAGTGTATTTTGTATAAATACAAATTGTTTCCCTGTAAATCTTATAAATTATAATAACAATTCTCATCGTAAATCATTTCCCTGTATGTGTTTTATGTTCATTATCAAGATGTAATTAAATAATACAAACTTGTTGAGAGTATTTCCGCTAACAAAATATCAGGATATAAGAAAATCGAAATTCTTAAAAAATTTAATAATTTGAAGTACTTTCTATGATAATGTTTATCGCTATTTAAACAAAACTATTGACGACTGATTTAATGCGAAACACAAAAAAAATTCAAGGGAAATGAATTGAAAATAGCCGATTCTAAAAATAACATTTGTTTCATAAGGATCATTGACAGCCTACGTGGAGTAAAGTTTTGAGAAATTTGTTGCCGTGGGAAAAATACCGCTTGTTTTATCTTTTGAGCTTACTGAATTCTTCGGAAATTTTGTTTCTAAAGTTGATCAAACATTTGATTTTCAGAAAACTTGTGTAATCGTGTTCTATATTTATTTGCTCCTGACAATCATGAATTTAAAGAAGAGGAAAATGAAATAGTAAATTATTTGGGAAATCGAAAATATAAAACACTATTTTGATGTAAATATAAAAATTCGAAAAATTGTGAGATTCTTTTTCTTTTACTTTAACTACTAATTGAAGATTATTTCTTTTAAATTGTAAATTTTAATTCACCTCGGTTTTTACTTGGAATTAATTTTAATATAACATACTAACACAGATGTATTGCCACAGCAATATTTCTCAGAGATAACCAGTAATATAGATACTTGTAAATTGTTTCTTACTCCAAAGACTATGAATTTATATTATTTAAATGGATTATTTATTAAAATGGATTTTAATTATTTATTAATAGATGTGTTTTATTTATTAAAATTGTTGTTGAAAAATTGTTTAATAATTAAAAAAATAATTCCATTTATCCCTTGATGTGAGAATTTATTTAATTTAGTAAATACAAAAAACATTCTATTTAGGTCATTTATTATTTTTCAATTAATATAAGGAAGTAAAGTACACCCGAGATGCTTAAGCGTTTACATGTATTTTATTTTTTCAAGTTTACCGCTACTTGGACTTAGTTACAGATTTGAATACACCTGAGATGCTTAAGCGTTTGCATGTATTTTATTTTTTCAAGTTTACCGCTACTTGGACTTAGTTACAGATTTGAATACACTTGAGATGCTTAAGCGTTTGCATGTATTTTATTTTTTCAAGTTTACGCAACTTGGACTTAGTTACAGATTTGAATACACCTGAGATGCTTAAGCGTTTACACGTATTTTATTTTTTCAAGTTTGCCGCTACTTGGACTTAGTTACAGATTTGAACATCAAAATTCTGCGATTTGATACACAAGCCAGATACGTGATTTATATCCAAAATGGCTAATGAAAACATATAAATATGGCCTACATTTCGTCGAGCGTTTATTTTGTGCATTATTTATACTAATTCTGACGCCAATTTATTGAATTACTTGGATCTCTGTAATATGTATTGTTCTACGTTTTAAAATGAAAAAACAACGCATTTGAAAATTATTTCATGCATTATTTTTGAATCGATGAATTAGTTCGAAAATGACAACTAAATACCCCTACTGAGATACTGAGATTAAATACTTAAAAAGTTTGTCAGAAAATGATATTTTTACGATATAAGCAAAACAAATATCTCAGCATTGTAGAGAACAATATAGTTTTACGTAACTAGTGATTATGAGAGCGTTTTCACTCTAAGCATTGAGGTTTATTAAATAGATTGACAAAAACACTTCCAATTTAGTTAGGCATCACGTAATAAAGCTTGCATAACATCGCAATTCATTAGGTGATAATAAAGTTAATATCCTTCTAACCCAAACTTCCTTCAACGACAATGAAAATTGACTTAATCTATGAGCCACTGCTTCATTAGTAGACATGATAGCCTAGAATAGGATAAACGCGTTAAAAAGCTGTTCTTTTCGGTGAGTTATCCTCCCCATCCTAGTGCCAGGTTTATGTCCCATTGGTGGATGTAATTTTAACTCCAGTGCGTGTAATTACGTTCATTATGCCAGGCCACGGGCTTAGCTCTCTGTATATAAATATATTCCTATAATTAGAAGTGTCGATAGTTTGAATTAAGGACATTAAGTGAAGAACACGTTGTTCGTGAGTTTGTGTTTTGGTAGAGGACTATAGCTGAGAACGAAACAGGGTGTAATTCGAATAAGGAGAAGTAATAAAGTAAAAACAATCAGACTCCATCAATAATTTAAAATAAATATTTTTGGATGCGTTTTGGTAAAGAGCATTAACTGAGAAGAAAACAGGGTGAAAATCGAATAAGGAGAAATAATAAAGTAAAAACGATCAGTCTCAATCAATAATTTAGATAATGTAGAAGAAA
>BGPR01000066.1:116730-143708 GCA_013235015.1 Araneus ventricosus
AAACATCGAACCTATTCATTTTTCCAACTAGAGAATTTCAAGAACGAGGTGTTCTTGAAGAAACATCAAACCTATTCATTTTCCAACTAGAGAATTTCAAGAACGAGATGTTCTTGAAGAAACATCGAACCTATTCATTTTTCCAACTAATTTTCTAGATCTGTGAAAGAGTTATAACCATCTGAAGTGTATAGGGATGCAGTAATCTGAAATCGATAGACCTTCATTAGGTTTCTTAAGTCAAAAGGATTTAGATACTTATCATAATAGTTTGCTTTTTTTGTTTACTGGAAAGGAAAGATGGAGACGAAATGTTTTCTGAGTTGCTCTGAAAGTTACTTTAAATTATTGGAAAAATGAGGAAAAGGTGAGTGAAAAATTATAAAAAAGATTCTGCTGCCAGTCATCTGTTGGTTTCATTTCCTACAAAATCTGTTTTGTTCAAAGACGTGAAGCAACTAATATTGCAACTAACGAAAATCCATGGAAAGAAAGAGAAATCATGAAATATTATTTTTTGGTTTCTTAGTTGAAGTTTCCAATTCTGGAGTCCAGAAAGTTTTATCTTACCAGAACAGAATCATATTAAAAATAAATTTAATAAACAAAGTTTTTAAAAATACATTTAAACTAGTTGGCTAAAAAACAGAATATTTTTATATTAATTGTTTTCAACTTCTAAGTCTTTAATTTATAATTCATTATTATAGATAGTATGGAATCTTGAAATCAATTTTTTTTCTCAAATTCACTACCAGGGGGCTCCAAGTGTAAAAAATCAAAATTAAATTAAATTAGTCAATTAACTGATAATTAAGATCTCAAATATTAAAATAGTGTATTGTCATCGAGAATGCAAAACTGTGCAAATTTTCAAGACTCTAGCGCAACTGGAAGTGAGAGTAAAATCGATAAAAAAATTCCATCTTTACAAACTTGAAACAAGTCTAGCTAAATAAAAGTTTATATTAAAAAAGATATTTATCTATATGATGCAAAAAGTTAAGATGTATAGAATATAAAGTTTATTTATCAGATAAGCGATCGTTATATGAAAACATTAACAACTTTTATTTGTAAGTATTATATTTATATTCATAATGATATTCTTTTAGACGAAATGTTAGTTTTAACAAATGAATAAAATTTTACTTTCTCGTTTTTAAAGTATACCAAGAGAAAGTATTGTAATCGTTAAAAAATTTAATCTCCATGTTTTGATGTATCTCCACATATTTGACCTCCCTGAGTCCTAAGGTAGTAAAGTCGCGTATAGTACTAAAGTGAGTAGTTTAAACCTGAAAGAAAAGTTTAAAATCTAAATTTAAAATATTATTTTCAAAGTTATTGTTAACGGATAACATTTTTATTACTTTGAGATAGCATGTGAGTTCATACCTATGCTCGAAAATATGCGCGATTTCATTTTATTGTTGACAGATTGCGGACAACAGAAAATAGATATATTGAAAGATGCAAAAATTAGATTTATTGAAAAAAGTAATTATTTTCTGTCTAAAAACAGTGCATTCGCATTTGAGATACATTTAAAGATACATGTGGTTTCAGTATCATATTCACTCCCCTTCCGCTCTATGCTACGTCATAAGCCAATACACAAATACCTGTCCAGATTTAGATATTTCATACTGTGTATTACTAGCCTATTGCAAATATCTAAGCAATACCAGGAACATATCAACGAATTTCAATATATCCGGACGATATTACAGATCAGGACGATTACTTAGTATTCTACCGTCTACATAATCCTGCGCATATGTACACAGAAATTTGTGCAGGTTATATTCAACATTGATGAGAACATGGTATCTCTTGACATTCTGTCCAGCTAAATCTGAATAAACTAACAGGAAATTATTAAAAAATACAGGCAAAATAAAATGAACTTCCAAAAACAGAATATTCTTAAAATGGTAAAAAAGTCGATATGTTAAGTCTTGAATCAACAAAACACAAATATCTATTTTTCGTTTTGTATTTAAGTATAATTTCTTTTCATTTAAGTATATTTATTGTATATAAAATAATTTTTAATAGAAGAAAATTCAGAATAGGAAATAAAAAAAATGAATAGAAACTTGAACTTAAATAAAATATTAAGTTCTCAATAATATTTATATAAAAATCCGAATATAATTATTAAACACGATCGCTGTAGGTATTTCCTTGGTTCAGTTAGTTATATTAGTTTCAGTTTTGAAGATAACTAGTTCAAAGCCTGACCATTCTTGTACTTGGGATTTGCAATTTTAGATATATGGATACTTGATACTTCACATACGTGTCGAGAAATGCAAAGATACACAAAAATCTACGAAACTGACGAATATATCTTTAAAAGTGACAGTTATGTTCATTCTTAATTGAGGCCTAAGAGGTTAATGATTGCCTTTCCACTAGATGAAGGGTTGCGATGACCTAATGGAACCTTCCAGGCCGGAGGGTTCCGTGTTCAGAACACGATTTCAGTGAAGATGCATTGTGAATGTTGTTTTTGGCCTGCTGTATGTTAAATCATGCGTAGGGGCCCTCGCACTAGTGTGGTACGGACGTTTGGAGAGGGAGGTGCCAGCTCAGATGTCTTTTTTATAAAGAAATGTTTGTAGTAAGGGAAAGGAGGGTAAGAGTACACAGTGGGGTAAGAGTATGCAAGGATTTTTTCCCCTGTTGACAACAGTGCAAGCAGAAGCAAGTGTGATCATATCAACATGTGTGTTTTCAGCTATCTCAAGTGACCGCCATAATTATTTTCATCCTTGATGTCTTTCATTTATCAGGTAATATATGATTTCGTTATGTTAGCATGTAATTTTTCTGTGAAGAAATTTTAATTTTTTTGTAAATAAAGGACTAATGCTTTCTTTCAAAGTAAATATCATTATGAGGTTTGTTCCCTTCCGAACAACGTGGCCACGTTAGAATTTAACTTTAGTGAATTCTACGGCCATCTATGGACGATTTAGATAACAAGGCATCGGCGGCTAATAGTACGCACAGACCAGATATGCGTACTCTTATCCGTTCTGTAATTTGAAGCAGCCATTCCAACAAAACTTTGCATTTTATTTTATCATTATTATTATTAAAAAATAAGATTGGGATAATAATCTGAAGAGCTGTTGTCTGGAGAAAAAGTTTCCAGTCCATAGAAATCCAAATAATGAGGGAGCAATATGACTAGGCTGCGAACAAACATATGATGATGATTGGATCCAGTGTAGAGTATGTAAGGAGTGGTGGCATGAGGAATGTTCTAGTTACGAAGGCAGTGGAGCATTTGTATGCGACTACTGCTAAATTTTCAAGGTGCGTAATCTTGTCCTGCGTTCTCTTACCCGCCACGTCGGGTAAGAGTACGCATTTGGCATTTTTTTTCTTTCGTTTCGTAATATATGTATTTTTTAAAGCTAAAATTTTCATTTTTTGTACCCTTCTTCCTAAGTTAATAAACTATGATTCAGTATATTTTCGAGGCTCTGACTTTTCAATTTTCACTTTTATAACGAAAACTCCACTAGGTGAGTACTCTTACCCTCCTTTCCCTTACTATCTGGAACGCATTCATAATCAAATTTCAACTCGATAATAAATAAAATAGAATTCCCCTTGTATTTTACCAACTACGCTTTCATAGTAGAATTGTTTATTACTACTTTTCTACTTTACCTTATTTTCATGAAAACATAATAGATTTAATCAAATTTCATGCTGATGAATCAAACATCCCTGATAAAAACAAAATGATACTCAAACTCCACTAACTTTTAACCACGCGACTATTAACGTTATTTTAAGGTTGGTTAAAGAGCATACAAAAATTCTTGCGATAAAATGCTTCATTGCAATAAGGAGGAAATGAAAATCAAATAATAAAGTTCTTTTAAGACAATTATACATCTTCTAAGAATTACGATGCCTCACAAGCTAAATAAAGCGAAACTATCCGGTAAGTTCCATCAAACTACCAAAACAATGATTAAAAGATCTGGTCTGGTAAAAGGATTACTTCCAATAAAATACAAGAATACGAAGAGGAGCTAAGAAAATATGTTTTACCTAAAGCCTGCAGAAGGATTTTTCTTCTCCTAGTTTTTTTATACATAGATTAGGGAGCTGCGAATACAAAGTTGTTTTGCCTTTTTTGGTAAAACATTCCGATTTGATTATCATTCTGACGTTTCTACACGTGCAAAAAGAATTTCTGCACTTGAATGAATGATTTATGGTTTGAAGTATAAAAGAATCTGAGAGAAAACTTTCTGGAGATCATCAAAGAAGATTTCAGAGTGTTTTTCTATATTTTTGAGAAATGTTTCTCTAGAATTTTTAAGCCTTTGTTTCGGAATTAAATGCTCACTTTTGAGTTTTCGAATTCGCAAAATGCGTTTATTTGACAAAGCATATACACATGCCTGACCACACCCACCTGCAAATATATAGGCATCTTTTTTTTATGTTTAGCATAATCGGATAGCGAAACCCGCTTTAATCCATCTTATTATCATTCCGCTATCCGTATCCGTTTGAGAATAAGGCAAAAAGACAACGCTGTTTTAAAAACAGACGCCACAAACCTTGGAAATTTTTTCCTCTTGTATATAAATGGAAAAAACAGTTATTTCACAAAGAAACTGCTGAAGAAGGGAAATTTTTGTTTCGATTCTTTCTTTGGACAAAAAGTCTCAACATTTAGCATCTGAATGCTATTCGTGGTATGAATCTGTTTAAAATGTTTCGATGCATTTTTTAAAAATGTATTCATTGCTATCCAGAAACGAATGACTTCAGTTACCGCTCCTTTGCTCTTGAAAGTGTTCTGAAGTCTTCAAGTGGAACATTTACAGTTTTTTACCCTCTAAAAGACATTTTCATGCTGTAGTTCGCCTCTTTCTAAAGATGTCATTAGAATGTTGTTAACATGCAAATGAATCTGGAGAGACCACGGTGGCCTAGTGCTAAGGTGCCTGCCTCGGAACCGGAGGGTCTAGGTTCGAAGCCCGCTTCCACTAAAGATCCATCTTGTATTGTATCTGCTGCACGTTAAATCATACGTAGGGGGCCAAGTGCTTGTGAACTATCATAAGTTTTTAATAACCCCTGTCAGGGGGCAAACTTCCGACAATAATGGCCGAAAAGAGTCGCCGATAACCTCGTCTCCCGGCATAAAATTCGTAGAATTGTCAAATTCATAAGAAAAAATAGATATCTTTTCCGGCTTCCCTAGCCTTCAACTTTCCAGCCAGCTGAACCAACATGCTCCAAATTACCGGACATCCCCCCCCCCCTTCAAAAAAGAAGGGAAAAGCAACATCTTAAGAAAAGAAGACTATTTCGAACTAAAAGTGAAAATACCTGTGCTGTACATAGTGTAAATATTTCTTTCTTTTTTGTTTTCTTTTTCCTTTTTTTCTTAAATAAATTCCCGTGTCTTGCCCATCAAACCGTTCAGTTACCGGTCTGGTCAAGGTTACGGGGGTAAGAGACGGCGTTCTGTTCTGTGAGGGGGCTTGTCTGGCCCGGCGGTCCTTCCCGTGCTCGTGGGACGGCTTTTCCCAACGTGTCCCTATCAGGCCCCACAGCTATCTGGCTGGGCTGGCCCAGCGCGGATATACACGTAGGGGGTCAGACGCCTTACCGCTGGTGTGATGCGGAAGTTTGGAGAGGGAGTGCCAGCTCAAGAGTCGTCCTGATCATCTGACCGTGGTTTAAAATTATGAGGTCCGTCTAAAAATAGCCTTCGTTATACTTCAAAAATGGACGTTATTATAACTAAACTAAACTAAAAGCAAATGAATCTAAGAACACTTGTATTTGAAATTTCTGAGAGCAACCGTAAATAATCAGTATCTGGCATCAATTTAAATTGTAAACAAAAATTATATTTTGGTAATTGAGCATTTCAAGTCTGTTTTTATTAAAAAACAGACCATTTTATCTTAAGTTTTGTTTAATTATTTTATTGTGTAGAAAATTATTGTAGAAACGGGTATTAAGCACTTCGATGCCTTTTTTATACAAAAAAACAGTCGTTATGAGCAGTTTAGGTGAATTATTTTATTGCAGAAAAAAATTTTGCAGATACGCGCATTAAGCAGTTAGAGGCTTTAAAAAAACCCAGTTTTTAAGAGTAGTTTCGTTCAATTATTTTTTTGCACAGAAATCTGGTTCAGAAACTTATCGTTCGCTTTTGAAAATTTTTAGTGATTATGATCAATTGTATAAGCATCAAAAACAGTTTGAAAAACCAATAGCAAATTTCAAGATAAAAATATGGATGGATCATTGCATGGATACCCTAGCGAAATTCTAAAGAAAGAAAGTTTGAAGGATGTGCTGAAGTAAACAAGTAGATAATGGCGAACGAAACAGCTCGGCTATTTCCTTGCATGGAAATCCACATATACGTAATGTAAGATCAATAATGCTATCTTTAGAAATACGTCGCTGAGATATGACGTCACTTATCCGTATTCACCAGTTATTCCTCCGTCAGATTATCATTGGTTTTCATACATGCGAGTAGCTCATGTTTTATGAGGATACCCAAAATTTGTTCGATAATTGGATTGCCTCAAAATAACTAGACTTCTCTCTTCACAATACCCGTTTCACGGTATCTGTGTGTAGCAAATGGGCAAATGTGTGTAAATTTTGTTGGGAAATATTTTTAATAAATCTTTCTTTCAGTTTGAACTAAATTAATACCTTTGATTTACTTGAAAAAAAGTTTCATTTATAGATCCAATTATGGACGATCAATAATTTATTTTTGTCAATAAAATGGTTTTAAATTCTTTCAGTGAAAATATGTGTACTAAATTCCTGTTTAAAGTAATTCTTTTGTTTAAAGTTAACACTTATTACAAGACTGCCTTATTCTTCCGAAGCAATCATTAAGGAACAAAGTTTCTTTTTAACAATTTTTAGGAGAGGCAGATGTTTTCAGAAATACATTTTACATCATAAAACTTCGTGAGAGAAAAATAAGTATTTATCGTAAAAATGAATCTATTTTTCTTTTACTTTAATTTCAAACAATAATCAAACTTTTATATGCAAAACTTCTTGTTCTGTAAACAAAAGAAATTGCAAACTTAGATAACAAAACTATGTTCCTAGAATCTTAAGAATGTACCACAAACAAAAGATGTGTATTATAAAAGTACTCAATGAAAAAGCAATTCCTGTTTTTCACAGAAATTCGTTCCGAGAAATTTCCCAAGATATTAGAAATCCCTAGAAAGGATTCCTTAAAGTATTTTTAGTCAAACACATAAATTTAACCTTAAATATTTCGCAAGAGTTTCTGCTGTATAAATAGCCTGTCTTATTTTTTAAAGTTAATTTGTTGATTTATATTTTGTTTCATATTTTCGCCTGTATGAAATATATGCAAAGAAAGATTTTAAGTCGTGAAAATATTTAACTTTAATATTTGGAAAGGTAGAAGAGGTTGCCAAATATGAGCCATATGGACATAGTTTAATGTACAACGGCAGAGAAGTAAATTTAATCAAAAGCAAGTGGTAGAATTTTTTATAGTTTATTCGTCTTCAGAACAATGTCATTAACTTTTTATGGAAGAACTTTAAATCAGAAAAAAAATCGTTTAAAATTTTTCATTTCTCCAATCAAGGAAAATGGTTGCTCAGATTGGACCAATGATTTCCTAAGTTGGGCCACCAATTTCTATAAGGACAATTAAAGCATTTTTTTAATTCTCAAATTCACATCAAAACATAATGTATGAACCAAAGTATGACATTTTATGCACTGCATCAGTTATTCTTCCTTCTCTGTTTCCCTTTATATTATATAATATTATGTATCCTCAGTTTTTGTTCTTTTTTAAGCATATTTGATGTCTTTAATGCCCTTTTGTTGTTTTCTCGTTTTGGCTTGTTCCACTTACATTCTGTGAGAACTACTAATGATTATAACAGCTTTCTGGGATATTGTTCAAGGTAATAGTCCTGTAGTGAATACAAATACTTGTAACCTATGAGCCGATCCTGATCTAGTGCGACGTAATCTGAAACTAATCCTAATCGTAATCGAAACTGATTCGTTCGATTACTTCAACTTCTTCTATTATTATTGAAATCGTCGACAGGAGATCAGGCGCGGTTCATAGGTTACAAGTATTTGTATTCACTACTAATTGGAGCCAGCTACATACCATGCACATATCCAATTCTTACATGGTGACCCGGACGGCCCTAGTAAAGAAATCACGCAACGCGCGCCAATAAGCAAACTTCCAACGCCTGCTATTGCTGTTCTAAGCTTCTTGATTACGGGACACCTTGCCCCTGGTCCCGGAGACGAGGCTGTTCTAAGCTGTTTCCGTTTTAATTCTTCATCATGGAAGAAAATTCTGCCGTCAAGATGCCTCCATTTAATTTCGGAGACCCTCAACTTTGGTTTATAATGGCCGAGGCAACATTTCAGCTTGCAATTCCGAAACCGATAACAGCCAGTGCAACCAAGTACAACTACTGTGTAGCTCACCTCTCTCCAGAAGCAGCAGCTATAGTTCGAGATGTAATCACTTGTCCTGATAAAGACGATCCTTACAAGCAACTGAAAGAGGAACTTATTAAAAGGTGCGGTGAATCGAAATCCCAAGAAATAAGATGTCTTCTTGCCGGCGAGCAGTTGGGTGACCGAAAGCCGACTGATTTACTCCGAGTTATGCAAAGGCGTGCCGAGAATCATCAAATTTCGGATACTCTTCTACTGGAATTATTTCTACAACAACTGCCGAAAAACGTACAATCTATTCTTCTAGCAATTAGCCCTCTCAATGCCGCTAAAGCTGCGGAAATTGCAGATAGAATCATGGAAGTTACACCACCCGAGGTAAGCAAAATTTCGAGCTCTAATTCCTGTGAAAAAGTAAATAATGCCTCTCAGTCAGAACTTCTGGAAGAAATAAAAGCACTTCGCAAAGAAGTTGCTTCTTTACGTCGATCAAGAAGTGCCGATCGCAGACCGAGAAATAATTCTCGTAAACGAGCTGACTTTCGCTTTCGACAGCGCAGCCCTTCTCAATCGAATGATGTTTGTTGGTATCATAAAACTTTCAATAAGAACGCTCGCAAATGTATTCAGCCATGTTCCTTTTCGGGAAACGTGGAGGGGCAGGAGTAGCGGCGACGAACTTTTTGCCCTCTGAGTCATCAAATCAATGTCGCTTATTTATTTTAGATAAAAATTTAAACCAACAGTTTCTTATTGATACCGGAAGTGACTGTTCTATTTTTCCAGCTAATAAAAATGAAAGAAACTTGGCACCTATCCAGACTTTTCAAGCCGCTAATGGCTCTCCAATTTTTGTTTATGGTAAAAAATTATTATCTTTGAATTTAGGATTAAGAAGAAAATTTGTATTTCCTTTTTATATTTGTAATGTTTCAAAAGCAATTATTGGTGCAGATTTTTTATATCATTTTAATTTAAATGCTGATCTTAGAAAGCGTTGTTTATATGATAATAATACTCATTTAAAATGTCATGCTATTTATAAAAGTGCTGATGTTGTATCTATAAAAACTATTTGTGGTAATAATCAGTATACTAAATTATTAAGTGAATTTCCTAACTTAACAAAATCTCCTTGTTTAGACCAAACAGTCAAACATAATGTAATGCATCATATACAAACCAAAGGTGCCCCTGTTTTTGCTAAAGCGCGACGTCTAGCGCCTGATAGACTGAAAATTGCAAAAATGGAATTTCAACAAATGCTTGACTTGGGACACGTCCGTCCGTCAAGTAGTAATTACGCATCACCATTACACATGGTTCCAAAAAAGGGATCATTAGATTGGCGTCCGGTAGGTGATTACCGTGCGTTAAATGCTCAAACAGTAAAGGATAGATATCCTATTCCATGCATTGTAGACTTTACGAGTGAATTGCATGGTAGTAAAATATTTTCACATATTGATCTTGTTAAAGCATTTCACCAGATTCCCATAGCCCCAGAGGATATACCCAAAACTGCAATAATTACTCCCTTCGGACTGTTTGAGAGTACGCGTATGCAATTTGGGTTATGTAATGCTTCTGCTACATTTCAAAGGTTTGTGGATGAAGTAACTAGGGACTTAGACGGTGTCTATTCTTTTATTGATGATATCTTAATTGCAAGTAAAAGTCCTCAGGAGCACATGCTTCATTTAAGAGCTTTATTTGAGAGATTGTGTTATTACGGTTTAACAATTAATCATTCAAAATGTAAATTTGGAGAATCTAGTTTGGAATTTTTGGGATATCAAATATCAGAAAATGGTTTACAACCATTGCCAGACCGTGTTGAAGCTATTCAAAAATTTCCCATGCCTAAAAATTTAACTCAACTACGCAGATTTTTGGGCATGTACAATTTTTATAGACGATTCATTCCTCGAGCTGCTCACATTTTAGCCCCACTGAATAAATTCTTAGAAGGTCATCAAAATAAAAGGAAATCTCCTTACCCTTCTAAAAAGACAGAGAATACTCTCCAATGGACTGAAGAAACTGAAAAAGCATTTACTTTAGCCAAACAAGCACTTGTTGATGCTACTTTGCTTAAATACCCTATTCCTGGTGCGCAATTAAGTCTTTGGACGGATGCATCAGACCTTGCTATAGGAAGTTCATTGATGCAATTGTCCTGCGATAAATGGGAACCAATTGCATTTTTGTCGATGAAGCTAAGTAAAAGTCAAAGAAACTGGTCCACCTACGATCGCGAATTGTATGCAATTTATGCATCTATAAAAAAATTCCGTCATATGCTTGAGGGTAGGAATTTCTCTATTTATACTGATCAGAAACCCCTTATTTTTGCATTTAAACAAAAACCAGAAAAATGTAGCCCTCGACAGCTTAGACATTTAGATTATATTTCCCAATTTTCAACTGATATCCGTCATGTTAATGGTAAAGATAATATAATTGCAGACACGCTTTCGCGAATCGAAATCGATGCTATCGCAGCTCCTCCAAACTTGGATTATAAAAAAATTGCTCAAGAGCAACTAAATGACTCTGAATTAGAGCAACTACTTAAATCTAACTCATCTTTAAAGTTAGAAAAACATTATTTTCCCTTGGAGGATATTCATCTAATTTGTGATATGTCAACTAATCAACCAAGACCTTTTATTCCTAAAGCATATAGGCAAATTGTATTTGAAAATGTGCATTTCCTATCTCATCCTGGCACATCAGCTACCTCAAATTTAATATCCAAACGATTCATTTGGCCAAAAATGAAATCTGATATTAGAGATAGAGTTCGTGCTTGTACTAAATGCCAGCGTGCAAAGGTATTTCAGCATACCAAAGCTCCACTAAGCACATTCTCTGAACCAGATGCTCGTTTTTCTCACATTCACCTCGATTACATAGGACCGCTTCCTATTTCTGAAGGTAAGAAATATTGTCTTACAATTATAGATAGATTTACTAGATGGTCCGAGGTAATACCTACTGTTGACATGACAGCTGAGACAACTGCACGTGCGCTTGTACATGGATGGATATCCAGATTTGGAACTCCATTAACAATCACTACCGACCAAGGTAGATATTTTGAATCCACACTTTTTCGTGAACTCACAAACATGATAGGTAGTCATAGGATACATTCTGCGTCTTACCATCCTCAATCAAATGGTATGATTGAGAGATTACATCGACACCTTAAGAGTTCTCTCATGGCTCACGAAAATTTAAAATGGACAGATACATTACCCGTGGTTTTGTTAGGATTGCGAACTGCCATCAAAAGGGATCTAAATGCTACTAGTTCTCAACTTGTATACGGAACTACATTGCGTTTACCGTCTGATCTTTTAAGAGACGATTCTATTGTAAATGCAACTGCAACACCCACTTATGTATCCAACCTCATTTTAATGATGAGGAAACTTAATCCAACTAATCCCACTTATCACGGTAATGATAAATTTTTTGTAAATCCATCTTTGAAATCTTGTTCACATGTATTTCTAAGAATTGATAAAGTTCGACCTCCTTTAACTCCGCCATATTCTGGACCTCACATAGTCAAAAGTCGAACAGATAAAAATCTTGTCATTGATTTAAATGGCCGTAATGTAACTGTCACTGTAGACAGATGCAAACCTGCTTACGAATTTTCAGAAACAATTTCTCCCAGAGCAACACTAAAAGTGATTCAAAATCAATTCTCAAACAGAAAATCGCAGGAAAGTAATGAAAACCTTTCTAATGTGAGAATAACTAGATATGGGAGACATGTTCATTTTCCTAAAAGACTGTGCGAGTAAATTTAAGGAAAATGTTTGCAAATTTTTTATGTTATAATTAATTTTTTATGTAACTAAAAAAATTCTTATTGTTCAAATTGTTCTTACTTGTATTACTTACTTACGTTATGATTGCATCCACTACCCAGTGAGTTTCGTTTCCTTCGTCACTGGGGGGATACTTTGTAGTGAATACAAATACTTGTAACCTATGAGCCGATCCTGATCTAGTGCGACGTAATCTGAAACTAATCCTAATCGTAATCGAAACTGATTCGTTCGATTACTTCAACTTCTTCTATTATTATTGAAATCGTCGACAGGAGATCAGGCGCGGTTCATAGGGTGAAAATGTTGTTGTATTTGGATGTTGGAAAATAAAATTATTTTTTGTAATAAGGAATGGATATAATTGGAGCCAGCTACATACCATGCACATATCCAATTCTTACAGTCCCATTGATTCAAATTGTCCAGTTTAGGCAACTGTTAGTGGTACAATCTAAGCAATTTTTAGACAAAAACAACAACAATGAAAAAATCCCCTACCTATTCATAAAATTATTGTAGAAAACTGTAGCCACACAAGCTCCCCATCGGAGGATATGATAACATATTTTGCTATTAGTTTCAAAACGGCTCGAACCTCTATTCAATTGACACCAAGAGCCCTACTGCTCAACAAACACAGGAAATCTTACTGAAATCTACAAACCTTAAACTTGGATGTATTAAGGCTCACGTCTGATACAGCGGTAATGAAGCGGCGGACATACTAGCCAAGAAGGCAACACAGGAGAGAATCCCCACATACATCTCAGCGCCAAGAAACCATATCAAGAGTCTACTTCAGAAAGATTCCATAATCCGCTGGCAAAAAGAATGGGACAATGGAAAAACAGGCAGGAGCGTTTACAACGTTTTGCTTAAAGTCAAGACAACTCCTATTCCATGGCAGAGGCCCGAAATAATGTTCGTCACGGCCCACGGCCCATTTCCAACATACCTTAAACTATTCAAAATCAGGAACAGCGATTCCTATGCCTGCGGAAACCTGGGAAACCACTTACACTATGCTAAGAGCTGCCTGTTTACAACCTCATATCACCTAATAAAACCGTCAGCTGACCTAGAACCACTTTGGTGGAAAAGAGTTATGAACAACAATTTTAGGGCGAAAATCAGAAAACTCATCCACTTCATCGCGGAAAACGAAACACTCTTTTTTCCAAAAGATGGTGACAACAACTAGCCACAGACTCAATTAACCCTAGGTACTCATCTTCCTTGTTCTCCCGTACATAAGGCACCACGCTCTCAAATTCAACAACAGAAAGACTTGAAAGAACTAACAGTTATATTACTAACTATTATATTCTTTTCTTCTAAGTGTCCTCTTTTTTGTATCCTTATATACGAAATGTAATTTTTTTTGCTCTGGCTTTTTCAATAAAGTTTCGCGCATACCCAACCAACCGATAGGGAGCCGTCCTGGCTCCAAGTTAGGGGGTATGCTGTGGTGTTAAGTGTTAAGTTTCAAAGCAGGTAAGGGCGTTCATTCAAATATTTCATTGATAATATCTGAATCTAAAAATTTGTTCTATAACTGTAGACACTCGACACTTTCTCTTAAAAATGATTTCATACACAACATTAAGATCATTACAGCTGAAACCAATATCATACAAAGAAAACCAAAAAACAAAGATAAATTCAGAGGTAATAAAAAAACAAGGAATCCATTCTAGTCCATTTTTTCAAGGGCTAAGGACTTTATTCGAAATGTATTCAAAATAATAATTGGGAAATTTTTCTAGACAGAAAAATTTCCCAATTATTATTTTGAATCCATTTCGAATAAAGTCCTTAGCCCTTGAAAATATGGACTAGAATGGATTCATTGTTTGTTTGTTTTCGATTACTTGAGTTTATCTTTGTATGATATTGGTTTTCATTGTTCTTTGTTTTTTGCTTTGCTGCTGGAATTGCTCGCTACTTAAACATTGTTTAAATTTTAATTTCTAAATTTTATTCTCTAGATTTTATTGATTATAAATAAAAAATTGTTGTTTTTGTTTACAGTTTAAGTTAAAAAATGTTTTATTTTTAAATTTATTCTAATTTTTCTAGCTGATTATTTTTAAGATCATTACAGTCTAATTTCCTATGTTAGGGTGGAAATATTTTATAGAAATGAAGTTAAGATACCGCTCAAATCTAGGCGCCCTTCCAAATTTTGCAATTCATCTCTATATTCACATTTATGACCTTCCCGAGTCCGAAAATATCTTTGAAAGTGTGTCTGTTTGTGCATATAGAGCACAATGTATTAGAATAAACCAGAAAGCTAGATGGGTAAAATTTGAGCTCGTCCATACACAAAAATTGTTAATAATTATCAAGCTTTGAACAATGTCTATCAATGGGAAGAAATAGTTTTCATTAAAACTTACTCGACTATCTTCACAATAATATAAAACAAAACGAAAAGCAGTTTCAAAAAATTATTAACTTAGGACTACGTTCCTCCTATTGGGATCTCAGGAAGGAATTTGATTCACACGCCAAAACGCCACAAAAAACGTTGTATGGGAGTTCCTCTATATCTCGGCAACAACATATGTTAAAAACATAGCTAATGTCTTATTTTAGAGATAAAGGGTAACAACAGAAGTTACAAATTTTTTTTAAAAATCGGAATTGTAGTTCAGCGACTACTGAGTCGCAAAATTGGGCAAAAATACGCACATTGGTGACGTCACACGCATGAGTTGCGCGCGCACAATTAACTGACGATCTCGCTTGCCACGTTTTCGCGAGCGAGATTTCGTGATTGAGTTGAAAATTTTGTTCCGAGAAACAAAAGAGAATTGAGAGTAACTTCGAGAAACAAAAGAGAATCACGAGTAACTTCGAGAAACAAGAGTATCGCTAGTAGCTTCGAGAAACAAGAATATCCCTAGTAACTTCGAGAAACAAATGAGTATCGGGTGTAACAAAGAGAATCCGAGAAGCTTCGAGAAACAAAAATGAATCGCGAGTAACAAAGAGAAACCGGAAAACTTCGACAAACAAAAGAGTCACGCGAGTAAAGTAGTCCTACTCTTTAACATCAGCGGCTGTTTGAAAAAGACAGCCTCCCATCATTTTTGTCATATTTTTTCCGTAAAAATGATAAGAAATTATACGAAAATCATTACTTCAGGTAAATATATCAATTTAGCTGATATAATTGAAATTATTTCATAAATTGACTACAATAATTGCCGTAATTTCCTCGTGTTTTAATACAATGGAAGTCTTGCGGGCAAAATCATGCAAAAAACAGCAAAACAGAAGGTACTGTAAAAGTTACTCTTCTCAGAAGCTAAGCGTCTTTAGATATAAGTGAACAATTGCCATTCACGTTGAATAATCATATTAAATGCATTTTTAGTTACAGCATTTATTTTCACACAAGCTTCTACTCTGACCAGATAAAAAGATAATTTTATTTATTTGCATGCTATTTAAGGCAGTTATATAATAAAAAATACTTTGAAATCAGAGTAAAAGAACACTACAATCAATTTTACAACAACGAATAGATAATTTTTTTTAGTTTTAAGAAAGCTTAAATTTGTTTTCTTCGTTTAATGATTTTCAAAGATTATCTACAGAAAACTGCGAAATTAAAATAAGATTTATGATAATAATAAAAGAAGTCAAAAATCTTCCTTCTAATGGAGAAGGTAAATGTGAAGTAAGTAATAGATAAATATAAAAGTGAGAAAGAACAAATAGTTTTATATATTCTTTGAACTTTAATCGCTGTCAATGGTTGCAAAACACATAGATCAATTCATTTTTCGCAACGCATATTAAATGCAGTCATTACATTGCATTGATACGTATTAAGTGTAATCATGTAGAAGTGATGTATTATTTTAAATGCAATCGTCATATGGAAATACACAAAGAATTAGAGAGGAGAACATTACCGACTTTTATGTTTTAATATCGGTCTTTCAGTTACTTTCAGTCATTATGCTTAATAATGGCCTGGAGATAGAGTGAAATAATGCATCACAAGTAATCAAGTGTAATTTCAAAAATTAGTTTAAACGTAGAAAAATGCATTAATATAAGGTAAAACGCCCCTGCAAGTATAGAAGACGTATAGCAAATGTTTGAATAATTTATGTCAAACGTTTCGATTATTATATTTTCCAAAAATTATAAGTTTAAAAACAATTTCCAGCCCTTTTCTCAGAAACCTGCTTCAAACGCCTCTCAATGAGTTCAATGAAATCACTTTAACTTCATAATCTTTATAAAAGTACAAAATTGAAGTGACACATTTCAAAAATTAATAAAAAAATACTTAAAATGTTGTACTTACGAATTTTGTTTAAATGAGAACGCATCTCAAAAAGTTTTTTTTTCAGATAGGTAACATGCCATTTGGGTGGTCTAGGGGTCGTAAATTACTGGAAATCAAAAATTTGCTTAAAGCCATTATCTGAGAAAATATTAAAAGTGGAAGAAAAATAAAAAAAGCACGTATTTGTAGGGAATTTCACGCTCTTTAATTTGTTAATTCACATGTAGTCTGAAAACTGAAGAGCTTTCGTGATATTCAAGAAAAACTGAAAAAAGAAACCAAAAAACAAGCATTAGCATCTGCTGATCGGTAGCCACTGGGTAAGGAATTTTCTCCCTGTAACAAATTTAGAACGGCGTAAAGCCGTGTTACCTATCCGGAAAAAAAACTTTTTGAGATGTGCTCTTATTCTAAATAAAACCCGTAGTTAAAACATTTTTAAGTTTTTTATTAATTTTTGAAATGTATCACTTTATCTGTCTACGCCCTGTAGTTATTTAGTTAAGTATTTTATAAAAGTATATACATTTTATTTCTTGTACTTTCAAACAAAAGTAATAAATTCATAAGTTTTCTTTTTCTCTTTTCCTTGTATAATTCTTTCATGACCAATGGAGTCACTTCAAATGACGTCACAGTTACGAGATAAACATTACAATGCATGTTATATAACATCTAATTGTAAACAATTTTACGGTCGCGGTGGATTGGCGGTAAGGTCCCGAGGCCGGAGGGCCCCATGTTCGAGCCCCGATTCCAGCCAAAATCCCCTGTGTATGGGGGCCGGCTGCGTGCTAAATCATCCGTAGTATCCCAAACGCTCTCCCGCTGGTGTGGCATGGAAGTCCAAAGACAGGGGATGCCAGCCCAAGTGTCATCCTCATAATCTGTTTGCGGATAAAATTTACGAGGTAGATAATACTAAAACTAAACGGGACGTAAATATAACTAAAACTAAACTGTAGATGCCTTACTTTTTTTTTCTTCGCATTAGAAGAGCAATGGACTTCAAAATTAAATTACCACGGCGTATGTTACATGAAAGAGGTGACCAAGAATTTACAGCTGCTTAGACAAATTTACAGCAGTTATATTTATTACATAAAGATTTTTCGTTAGCAAGAAGTTTCTGGCATTATTGTTTGTCATTACATTCAGGTGTCTTCAGGTGATTTAAATAGTTTTCAGGTTATGATGTAACATTCACTAGGATCGTCTATTCATCTTCAATAATTGAAGCGACATTTAAAAAAATAATGCCTGATATAATGGCATTTGGATATTCAAATCACAAAGCTCAATTCTCATGCTCAATTTAGATGACACATGTTTTGTCTTTACATTTTTTAAAAATGGTTTCCATATTATGATGTAACATTCACTATGATCGTCCGTTCATCTTCGATTATTGATGCGACAATAATGAAAATAATGCCGGATATAATGGCGTTTGGATATTCAAATCACAAAACATCTGATTTCAATGCTAAGTGCCGAAATCCTATCTCACCCTATGCTATGCGCTAGATGTACAGAAAGTACTGAGACCACTTTCGTCAGAGCTTGCTGCAAGGTGTAGAAAAGGCACTCTTTTCTCCCAGAAACGTTGGTAGAGTGAGAAGAAATCAAACCGAAATGAAATCTTAGCATTAGGATTTATTTTCCCTCTCTGGTCCCGCTGCATCGTCGAATCTCAGTGTATTAGTATTCATCTGAAAAATTCAAGTTCAACTGTTTACTGTGTATTCCTATTATGAATTATCTCTCAGTGTATTTGTAGATCTTTAAATGTATTCTCAGTTATAACAAATAATTGTGCCATCTTACACTGCACTTTCTTGCAAATTTTCTTTACAAACAGAATGCAACATAACAGATATATTTTGTATTTGCAGTTTGTTTCCTTAAAAAGGAATTGTCGACTCCCTATTTGTTACATTATTTGGCCAATTTATATATTAAATTTCTTCAGTTGTTATCATTTTCGAATTTCCAGAAAAATGTACTTCATAATTTTCATCAAATCAAATATCGCACAAATTTAATATATCGAATATTCTAGGTAAATAAACGGAATACTTTTAAACCCGTCCTTTGAGACTGATTGTAAGTCCTTTATCAAGTAAAACGTCTGAAAAAGTATAATTACTGTACTATATTTAAAAGTTATATATTATATTCAAGATATATTGTAAACTTATTTATTAAATAAAAAATTATATTTAAACATTATTTATTATATTTGACGCTGTATTAAAACTTTATTATTTATATTAAACGTTATATTATAAAGTTAGTACCGAATGTTTTGCTGACAAACGTTGGAACCATTAAAATGAAACTAATCTTGTAAGAAAAGTATTCGTTTCCCCCCTTATGAATTAAGATACCAATAGAAATTTTATATTTTTAAGTAGGTGCATAAGCATTAAATGCATTAAAAGTTATTAAACTACATCTACTTCAGTGAAAAACATTTACAATACAAGAAAAAAAATTGAAAGTGTTATTCAATAAAAAAATTATGTACAATAAAATCTTATGTTCATCTGAGATACTTAATACATATACTTAAGTTTTCTGCAAGTATAAATTAATTGTATCAAGAGCTTAAAAACAATCAACTAAAAAATCAAAATAAATTTTAAAATAAATTTAACTTAGACTTTAAACAGAAACAACAAAATAACAAAAATTTAAACAATAAAATTTCGACAATGTTTAACTAGCGCGCAATTGCAGCTGCATACAAAAAATAATGGAAATCAAAATCATTCAAAGAAGGTAAAAAACTAAATACTCTGAGAAGAATCGAATTAATCAAACAAGGAATCCATTTTATCAAGGGCTAAGGACTTTATTCGAAATGGATTCAAAACACTTGGGAAATTTTTCTGTACGAAGCTTGCATTACGCCAAATATAGCTTCTCTTAGCCCTTACCTGTATCAATGTTGTAAAAAGTTAGTGCGCGAAGAAAATAGAGTAAACTTATTGAGATCATACCAGACATTGTTTATTGGAATTCCCAGGTGGCTATCAATATAACTAAGGATACCGAAGAAATGAAGATATAATTACAAAAACGTATTTCATAGTCTACCTGGTTAAAACTATATATTTTAAAATTCCCTATGAAATTGCGACGAAGCAACTACAGTTGGAAACTTTGGTTCATTAAAATTCTATCTCCTAGTTCTCATTATGTTCGAAAGGCAGAGAAATTAGGAGCAGGGATCTAACTATATCGCTGTTTATTGCAATACCTCATGTCAGATAATGTTTTCGATCTCATCGTTATTAAAAAACAAAATATTATTGTCAAGAATAGAAGTCCTGTGTGTTTCTCTAAGGAAATCATTCCGGCAAACACTGTAATGAATCAAACAAGTCAAGACAAATCATGCTGAATCAAACAAATCAAAGCAAAACTAATTATTTGTATGTCTGATATAAGATTCTGGTATGTTATCAACCATTTCTTTCATTATGTGTAAATATTTTTTGCAAAAATCTTATTATCACTAACTATCATAAAGTTAAAGAAAACTAACATTCTTAACTAAAATTTTTCTTTACCAATATTACATAGAATTGATTTGTTTATTTCATCACATTATTTAGAAAGAAGATAACGTTCATTAGCTATGCAATTTTCCCATCTAAATTATTGGAAAGTATTTAATTGATGCATTTCTCCTCTACCTTCTAGCTCATTTCGGAATTCTACATTATCTGCCTCTGAAATGATAAAGATTTAAAATGGTTATTTGTAGGTAATGTATGGACTGAAGAAACATTATTTGCTCACTGTTATTGTCACACCCAATATTCCTATTATATGTAAGATTAGGGAATTTAATATTGATTTGGGAAGTTTTCGAGAATTTGGTTGGAAATACTTGACGCTTTTGGTATCCATGTAGTTTCTGATTTGTGTATCGGTTTTCCATTAATTTTATTTAATTTGCAGGAGATAATATATTTACTACATTCAGTGATAAAACTGCGCGTCTCAGCAAGTTGTCAATCAAATTTCCAATATTAACACTTCTACTGCTAACAAGTTTGATAGCCTTAAAAATATCTTTGTCATGATCCAGGAATTTAAACATGGAGCGATCTAAATTCAGTAGTTCAAGAACGTACAAAACGTCTCAATTTCTCCATTGTACTCTTTGGTACTCATTCCACACCTTCTAACATTTTTATGGGAACTGCTCTGATTTTTTAAAATAAAATAATAAAAAAAATGAAAATAAAAATTACAAAAATAAATAAAAAAAAATTTAAAATATTAAAAACAAAATAAAAACCTTAAAAAAATTCTTATGAAAAATTTACAAAAAAATATCATGTTTTTAGTTAGTGTATCCCTCACTAGATGGAGATAGGTGCGCATACCTATTTACTAAGTTTACTTTGTAACGGCGTCCTTTCTTTTGTTCCACTCCACAGCTTTTATAAGATGTAAGATTTTAGGCCCTTCTTTTAATACTTTTTTAAAAGATTGTTTTTATTTTCTTCTTTGTGGATAAATGTTTTCTTTCCAAGATATTCCGGAATGGGTTTAGGCCTTAGAGGAAATTCATATTAAATTCAGACCTTAAAGTCTTTTTCCTCTACAGAAAATATATTCTAGTTTTGAATCTGCATGGATGAATGGCCTCTGATGAAGTCATCCACCTGATTCTTTCTTCTTATCGTTGTCTATTATTATTTTTGTATTTTTAACTCTTTCACAATTAAAAATTACCTTTATTAGTATTTATATCAAAAACGTAGACCTACTAATAGCCGCATTTACAAAATTCAAATTTTGTCAATATGTGGAATTAGCTGCTATCCAAAGTTTTAGTAAATGTTCTAAGGAGACCGATGATTAGATGCGTCAGTTTGTAAATAACAGAGATCGTGTTCTCGTCAGCTTACATCTAAAATTTTTCAGATTTGAATTTCTAAAAATCAATTTCAAAAGGAAAGTCTATAAAAAAAAATCAATGCTCTATAAGATTTTATTATTTTGCTACGCCCAGTTTATTATCAGACATATTTAAAATAACTCATGTTCTAAATCCCTTTTCCTTCTTGTGTTTTGATTAAAGAAATACAATGGCGGTTTTTCCGGCGGTCTTTGAGTTATTTCTACAATTAAAAATTTAAATGAATTGAAAATACAATACTTGCATATAAAGTCAATCTATAGCTATACAACTAGCAAAAATCTTTTTTTCTTAGTTGCAGTACCTAAAATTGTCATTTTATCCATAGCTACATCGCCTTTAAATTACCTATAATAACAAAGGATAATAAATAATAATATTTTAAAGATAAATGTCGCTTTTCCAGTAACATTTTTAACCTTGTACACTTATAAACTCATTTTTTGTTAAGAGAGAAATAGTATAAATCCAATATTCTTCTATAGCTCTCTTCTGTACATTAAGAAGGACATTAATTTCATGCTCGCATCCGCTAGCAATGCACATTCGACAAATGAATTAGCATCATTTATACCAATCGTTGAAAATCTGAACCATAGAAAATCTCGACAATCACCTTTATAGTACCTGTCTTTATTGATTTCAAGCAGTTGTTGAAAGGGATTTGAATACAGGAGTTAAAATATATTCGGGATAAATGCATGCCAAAGGATTAATGCGCATCAGACACACTTCCACTTTTCGACTTGAAAAGCATGATTGCTGCATCCAGTATTCTTGAGAAATTGTTAGTCACCTTTTCAAAGTGTTAAATGCGTTTGCGTAATTAAAAATGTCTATTTATTGAGGCGGAGCTGTCAAACTAAATTTACAATAACCCAATCAATATTACCAAACTATAGGGTAGTCAGCAAAAAGAAAATTCTCAATTTGATGTGGCGCGAAAGTTTCGAGTTTTGTGCGTTGCTTCATGGACCGTATTCGTTATCTAACCACTGATGAAATTTCAAATTTAAAAAATCCGTCGCAAAATAACCCTCGTGCAGATTCTTAACTTAACGTTAGTCTAACTGAATGGACCTAAATTTCATTTATTTAATTTATGGGTCGGATTAGAGAATCGTCAGGTTCTCGCCACAGATTCTATAATGGTTATGATACGCGCTAATTGAGCTTAAACTGACGGGTTTGATCCCTGATTAAGTTCGGTGGATTATGCGATGACAAGAATAGTTAGGTTTCCATGTCGTATGACGCATGTTAAAGATCCTTTGCGCATGTAGTAACACCTACAATGTTTCAATGGTGTCTGAGAGCGATTCGTTCGCTTATTCCAGTGAGAAAGGCTTGCTCCATAAGAAGCCGAAAACAACCACCGATTAGGGTTCCAATTACTTCTTTGCTGACAGAATTAGATTGATTTTAAGCCCATGGTAAAAACGCAATAGCTATAAATCTGTGCCTTGCTATTTATCAGCAAAAATATTATATTTCTGCGAATCACCTCGATCTTTTCCCTCTTCGAGAAATGAAAATATTGAAAATGCAACAGAAACCATCCACTAAAGTAACCAGATCCCCAACGGCGTTAATTACAGCACCCTACCAAATTTCCATCAAAATTGGAAAAATGGCCATCATTGCCTTTCTCAATCATTAAATGAAATTCATCTGAGCGCCCGAAACTGGCCGGGCCGTCATTATAAGGTTAATGAGGGACCATCAGTTTTGGGAAATCGTCACGTTTTAAGAATGACTCAGCATTCTTGGAACGAAAGCAAACCTAACTGGAGGAATAAGAATCATCTAAACATTTTTATAATTTTGACATGAAAACGTCTTTCCGCTCGTTACAGTGACAGTCGGTCAAACTTTCTTGCGTGACAAAATACCGTCAGATTTGGATCGCTAATAACTACCAGACTAATAATGCGAAATGAATGGTTGACCCCACAACGGATAGAATTAGTCGCATAGTATTTTTTTGCCTGTGACGTCATCGTACCAGTGTAGGCACATGCGCGTGATTGTCATGAATTAGCTTTATGTGAAGTTATAAATAAGTGTAGTGTGGAAACGCGTTTAGCTAGGAGGTTGATTTTGGTGTCATTTTAAAGATCTTGAGGAGTGTTACTAGGACCCAAAGTGAGACAATTAAAATATTTATCATAATATAAGTAAAAGTCGAATTAAATTGAAAATTTCAAACTCCGTATGTTTTTTTATTATAACATGCAGAGTTTTCTTTCGAATTGTACGAAACGTACAGAATACTTGACAATACGTAAAAGAAACATTGCATTAAAATTTGAATTCAAAAATTTGAATATTACGGTAAATATGAGCATTTGTAGTAAATAATGTTTTACTTCTCATACGCGAAATGTAGTTCTATATACTGTCAACAGTTGGCGCCATCAAACGCTACTCTAAATAAAACATAAGAAAAGCGCGGTTCGATTTTATCCCGACGTTTTCACGAAAAATCTACGGCGCTGACCCGAACTGTGCCTTTCTTATGTTTATTTTCTTTGAATTAACAGATAGACAGATGTTACCACAAAATAAGAGCTTTCTGGTTATTATATCACCCATGTATACGATGCTTGTCATCTTCTTGGTGAAATCTATTCTTCGATCCTGGAAATATCACACTTCGTTAATTTTGGAATGGCAAATTTTACTTGCAACGATTTCATAACTCATTCGAAGAATATTTTATTTCTTACAGCCGTCTTCTAAATTAAGGCAACACTGTTTTTAATGCATCACTCAAATCCAGAAATGTCAGATTAAAAAATTAAACTATGTTTTAAGTTAACATAGGTGTTAAAAGAGAACTCTATAGCAATGGTTAATCTATGTTTCGATGATAAATATCTACTATCATCAAAATGTATCATTCAAATTTCCAAATTTGATGATTCAATTTAACACTTTTCGATTCGAAACGAACAAGAGATATGATATTCACAAATCCTTTTAAGGAATTATTTCCTTTCAAGGAATTGTTGCCTTGAGGCAAAGAGAGCATTTTTGAAATAACAGAAATAGAAATAAGTATTTTTCGAAGTTCATTTCATTTTGTAAATTGTTTCGAACATCGTCTTTATTTTTTAGTTTTTCTCTTAGTTTTTCAAGATGTACAGGTACATGTACAGGTAAGGTTCTCCACATGCACAGGTACATGTACAGGTAAGGATGTCCACAAAAAATTCACAGAGAATTTTAATTCCTTAGTTCTTACTCAAAATTGTGAATATTGTTACGAAAATTTGTAAATCATAACCATGTTTCTAAACTTGCCCTGAATTTTATTTGTTTATTTTGTTATCTAAAAGCGTCACGGAGTTTTTCGATTCTTTTACGTCTACATATATGAAATATATAATTAAAAAGTACTGTAATCGGCAGAAAATTTGACCTCGGTCCCAAAAATTCGAGAGGGATGAATCTCCAGGTTTTAGATCTCTTTGTGTCTGAAAGAAAAATAGTTTCAGGATTATACCTGTGGGTAGGTCGGTACGTAAGTGAACGCGATAACTCATGAACGGAAGACGCTATAGGGCTCAAATTTGGTATGCTGCCTTAAACCAAAAGTTATAGATTCCTACCAAATTTTGAATAGAATCAGCTTAACGGAAGTCTGTGTGTTCTCCTGCTCGTGTGCATTTGAACACGATAACTCATGAACGGAAGNCGCTATAGGGCTGAAATTTGGTATGCTGTCTTAAATCAAAAGTTATAGAT
Source organism: Araneus ventricosus (assembly GCA_013235015.1). Taxonomy (NCBI): domain Eukaryota; kingdom Metazoa; phylum Arthropoda; class Arachnida; order Araneae; family Araneidae; genus Araneus; species Araneus ventricosus. The sequence goes on from BGPR01000066.1 coordinate 142,094, forward strand.
CCCTACCAAATTTTGAATAGAATCAGCTTAACGGAAGTCTGTCTGTCCTTCTGCTCGTGTGCATTTGAACACGATAACTCATGAACGCAACATGGAAGATAGGTAAAATTTGCAAACGGTTTTATTACTAAAATTGTAAATTTATCTCAAATTTTGGACCAAATTTATCAAAAGGTTGACTGTTTAGAGGTCTGCCTATTCATAGCCTGTCTATTCATAGTCTGTCTATTCATAGCATAATAGCCTAATCGTACGAGAGAACTCAAAAGCGTTACAAGGTAGATAGAACGCCGCCCCATGTCCCCGTGCCTGATGCCATGACAGCAGCTGAACCAGTTGGATGGACATGAGAGACAGGCAAATTTTAGTATTTGGACTGTAACAAAATTCTAGATCTGTCTAGAGGTAATCTATTTCAGTGGCGCGCAAAATATTTTCATTTCCGACCCCCTCATTTCTAGCAAAATTTTGTCTGACCCCACGTTTTGAAAGAAAGACCTTATATTTTTATTGTCAAATAAATTTCTTTTAATTTAGAGACCACGGTTTGCGCACACTGATCTATTTACAGATATGTCCAATTTATACAGAGATATAACAATATTCATAATAAATCAAGAACACAACAGCGGGAAAGGAAGTTTTGATGGTCTGTGACACCAAGTTATGCCGTATGTGATTTTTTTGTACAATTTGTCAACGTAAAGGTCCAAATAGATACTGAATCATCCTGTACTGAAATAAACTTAAATGTGAAAGTATACGAAAAGTAGAATAGAACAATTCCACTAATTTTCTTGTAACACTTTTCTCTTCTGTAGGTTCAGTCTTTCTTCAATTATTAGATGTAAGTTATTCGTAGAAACTGACGTGAAATGACACTTACCTTATAGCAGATCTTTGCTGGGCAGAACATTAGTCAGGAATTATTACGTCTGTTTCTTTTATAGCTTGTTAATTATATTGTATTAATGTTTGAAGAGTATTTTGGAAATACCATCAGAACTGTCTTAATTTAATTCCTATCCCTTTTATTCAGATTCTTGCTTTGCCGAACTAGTTGATTTCCTTGCAGGAACCATCTAATCTGCAGAAATGGCTCTTATCAAAAAAGATCTTTGTTTCGATGTTTTCTAAACCTAAAATTTAAATAAAAACACATACATAATTCGTAGCAATATTATGGTTAAAGGAAGCGCTACCAGGCCTGTATCTTGGTTGAAGCTGACGAGTGTTCTTAGATGCTAATCGATGTAAAGGCGATGATCAGCTTAGTTAATAACTAGAATAATCTTGCGTGGAAGGTTCAATTATTGCGTTTGTCTCTTTATATGCAGTATTAATTATATGTTTAATATTTGAAGAGTCATTTCAAAATCTAAAATCGGCTGTTTTTTGTGTCATCTATCTTTAATAGCTCTTGCATTTGCAAAGATTATTTCCTTGCGGAACCATCTATTATAACTAACTACTAAACAATCTAGAATAACTTTATTTGGTGATGACGATTTTCTAAACCTAAAATTACGGCAAAGCAACATACAAAATTATTGCTTAAAATGGTTTTGCATGTTAACTTAATGTTTCGCAGGTTTACAGAAACTATAGTGCTGAG
>BGPR01000066.1:143733-171110 GCA_013235015.1 Araneus ventricosus
CCCCCCCCCCCCCCCACGTTTTTTGAAGAAAAGCCTTATATTTTTTTATTGTCAAATAAATTTCTTTTAATTTAGAGACCCACGGTTTGCGCACCACTGATCTATTTGCTGGTATGTCCAGGTATATACGAATATAACAATATTCATAACAATAAATCAAGAACACAACAAAGCAGGAAGAAGGAAGTTTTGATGTGGTCGTGACACCAAAGTTGTATGCGTGTATGAATTTTTTGTACACAATTTGTCAACGGTAAAAGGTCCAAAATAGATACTCGAATCTATCCACTGTACTACGAAACTAAACTTAAAATGTGAAAGTATACGAGAAAGTAGAGAATAGAACAATTCCACTAATTTTCTTGTAAATTTTACCCTTTTCTCAACTGTAGGTTCAGTCTTTCTTCAATTATTAGATGTAAGTTATTCGTGAGGCGATGAAATCGACTTATTAATAACCTTATGAATCTTGCTTGGGCAGAGACATTATCCGATTATTGCGTCTGTTTCTTTTATGTGCTTGTTAATTATATTGTGTTAATGTTTGAAGAGTATTTTGGCAAATATAAATCGACTGCTTAATTTAATTCCATCCCTTTTATTCGAATTCTTGCTTTGCCAAAGTTGATTTCCTTGCGGAACCATCTAATCTACAGAAAGGCTTTATAAAAAATAAGTCTTTTAATTTTAGTTTCGATGATTTTCTAAACCTAAAATTTAAACTGAAAACACATACACAATTATTGCTTAACTTAATGTTTGCAGGTGTAAAGGAAACTATAGGCCTGTCTTGATTGAAGACTGACATGACTGATTCTTAGATGTGAATCGTTAGCAAGGCGATGAAATCGACTTATTAATAACCTTATTAATCTTGCGTGGACAGAGTTCATTCAATTATTGCGTTTGTCTCTTTATGTACGTGTTAATTATATTGTTTTAATATTTGAAAGTCATTTTCGCAAATCTAAATCGGCTGTTTTCTTTAATGTCATCCTCTTTAATAAGCTCCTTGCTTTGCCAAAGTTGATTTCCTTGCGGAACCATCTAATCTATGAAAACGCTACTAAAAATAAGTCTTTTAATGTTAGTTTTGATGATTTTCTAAACCTAAAATTTAAACTGAAAACGCATACAAAATTATTGCTTAACTTAATGGTTTGCATGTTAACTTAATGTTCGCAGGTTTACAGGAAACTATATGTGAGTCTTGATTCAAGTCTTAGATGTGAGTCGTTAGCAAAGCGATGAAATCGACTTATTAATAACCTTATTGACCTTGCGTGGGCAGAGAACTTAGCCGATTATTGCTCTTGTCTCTTTATGTATGTGTAAATTATATTGTTTTAATATCTGAAAGTCATTTTCGCAAATCTAAATCGGCTGTTTTGTTTAATGTCATTCCCTTTAATATTCTTGCTTTGTCAAAGTCGATTTCCGTGCAAAACCATCCGATCTACGAAAAGACTTTATAAAAAATGATTCTTTTAATTTTTAGTTCTGATGATTTTCTAAACCTACAATATAAACTAAAAACGCAACCACAATTATTGCTTTACTTAAGGGCATCGAGTTTCATCTTTCAATACGAAATAAATAACGTTTTCTTGGGTACATTTCCCACAGAAATATTTAATGTACTTTCAAGCCATATCCATATGCAGATAATGGAGTGCATTCCAATTTGAGATATATAATGCCATAAATTTGGAATTCCATTTCTTTTTACACATTTAACCCCTTAACATGCAATGACGTCTCTGACACGTTCATCGAAATGCAGAATTTTTGAAATTTAAATGCGTATTTAAGTCAACGTAACAATTAATTTTAAATACAAAAATAACCTGGACACGCATAATTGTCTCAAGTATCCTTTACCATCTTAAATAGATTGAAATAATAAAAAAATATCCCAAATGGGTGGTGGCATGCAATTAGGAGGTTATATAAGATCGTATGGCAAGGAGTTAAGGAAACTGAAATTATTATTATTTTTTGTATTCTTAAAAGTAATAAGGAAATTATTCTTTTTCATATTTTGACAACATGTTTTTTCTTTCAAGATTAAATTTTAAATTAATTTTTAAATTTTTATTTAATTTATTCAATTTTCAATTTAAACCTTGTGAAGTACCATTAAAATATCATTAGAAAGAATTGAATTAATCAATTTTTAGATGCGGAACTTTGCAAAGCCAAAATATTTTTTAAAAATCCATCGTTATCAGATTTTAGAGCTTGTCTATCAGCGCGTTTGCGATTCAAAGGCAAGAACTGGACCTATTTATTAAAAACTTAGTCCACGACTTATTAAAACAAATCGAATTCGTCAAATTTTGTTAAATAAATCCCAACGAAAATTTCTTCTTCCTCAAGTTTTTATTATATACTAAAATAATGTACACTGCTTAGAATTAAATATAATTTGACCTACACCAAAAGAATAACGAATTTCAAATGGTGTTTGGATATTGTCATGGTAATCAGATAATTAGCATATATAATTATAAAAAATACGTTTTCTGAAAAACTTATCAATAATGCTTACTTAAATAATGTGATAAGCATTCGAATTTTTATCAGTTCCTTCCATTGAATACATTTATTTACTAACTTCCTAGAAAAACTTTCCGCTCTCCGTCTACTGAGAGGAATGAAATAATAACATCACTTTATTGCTAATATAAAAGAACAGACGAGTATGAGTTTCATGCATTATTTATTGAGGTAGTAAGAATTTGGGTAGTGTGTTGTACTTTTTCATAGTACAAACATTGCAAATAGTGTAACTTATTATACATGACTGTCATATTAATATTTTTGCGCATATGCTGAGAAAATTGCTTAAGCGTTCATAATGACAGAATAAATTTCTAATTAAAACCATTAAATTGGATATATTTTAGATCATTCTGCCCTGCACTTTCTAAGCAGTTGGATATAAGGGCCTAAATCCGGAACTGCAAAAATGTTAGAAAATTTTCATCCCATTTATAAATAAAAATTAATTCAAATACATTTTCTGTGCATTATTTTCAATTAATTTCTTGGCCTTTTATAAAAATTAATGCTTTTTAGTTATAGTTACCAAAACTTAAATGATTTAAATTATTAAATTAAAGTTGATTGCCATTACTAAATTAATACTGTTCATATGATGGGCGAACCAGGTGGTCGCCGAACGCGGCTAGATTTTAATAAATGTATGAGCGCAATTCTGAAAGTAGCAGTTTATTGATAAATATATGCTAACAGTGTTAATTCTCGATAAATTAGGCATATAATTGGAAATTTTCATATTATTAACTGTTGGAGTTCTTCATTTAAAATTACTGAAGTTAGACTTGGTTTGATCGCTTGAGTTAGAAATTTAATTTTAAATAAAAGTAACCTCAATTTTCACGGTGTATTGTTTTCAGAGTATGTCGTACAATTTGAAACCATATTTCTGTTTGAAAAAGGATGTTTAATAAATTTGAGAGGCATTGTGAATAGAAATGCGCATCGCTTAACTTTGTATCATGATTAAACACAATTTCGTAGCTCAATTCACTTACTTTTTCCGAATATGTCGTACAATTTGAATCCATATATTTTTTTTGAAAAAGGATGTATAATAAATTTGAGAAGCATTGTGAATAGAAATGCGAATCACTTTACTTTGTAGCATGATTAAACACAATTCCGCCTCTGATTTCACTTACTTTTTTTTTTCCTCGTGCCTCTATCTGTCTTATATAATGCTTATTTTATGTAAATATATATGCTTCGTTTTTAATAGAAACTGATTAAATTCTGTAAAATAATAGTTTATTTTTTAACCCCAGCCTATTTGTCGCTTTCTTTATTTTATTACTGCCAAACTCATGATTAAGTAAGGGAACAAATAACTATAATATAAAATCTTAAATCAAAATGAAGTGGTTTACTTGAGTTTGTACAATTAAGTACCATTTTGAAGCCACAAATTGGCTTTCATGATATCTCAATCTTAATTATTAATACAAATTATTGGTCCACTTTTATGCATAAGAATATTTAACACTGCTAGTGGAGGCCATAAGTCTTTATGGTTTAAGTTTAACTTCCTGCTTTGAAGCAACGCTGGGATTAAATTTGGGACGGACCTCGTAAATTTTAACAGTGGACAAATAACAAGAACGACACTTGATCCGGCACTCCACAATCCAAACTATTACATCGCAGCAATGAGGACCTTTGACATATGAAGGGAGACTAAACAAGCATTAAACTCATGTTAACGGCTACCTCAGTTAGAATCAGTTTTTTAACAAGCTATCCACTGATTCCAAAGCCGAAGAGAGAAGTTCGGTTCCCCGAAATTGAATTGGTTGAAAAAATATATCTTCTCATGATCAGGAATTTTCTAGCACATTCGCATTTGAGGCTGTCTAATTGTACTAACTAAACTGAAATTCAAATGCCGTGTCAGTAATGATTCTGGATATTTTCAGGAGTGTTTATAAAAAACTTACAATTTTGATGTTATGTAATTGTAAGTTTTAAATGTATCTTTTAGAAAAATATTAAACTCATATTAACAGCTACATCAGTTGGAATCAGTTTTTTAACAAGCTATCCACCAATTCCAAAGCCGAAGAGAGAAGTTCGGTTCCCCGAAATTGAATTGATTGAAAAATGTATCTTCTCAGGATCAGGAATTTTCTAGCACATTCGCATTTGCGGCTGCCTAATTGTACTAACTAAATGAAATTAAAATGCCGTGTCAGCAATGATTCTGGATATTTTCAAGAGCGTTCACGAAAAACTTACAATTTTAATGCCATGTAATTGAAGTTTTCAACGTATCTTTTAGGAAAATGTTATTTTGTCTCAAGTTTAGAATTACGCCAAGTTTAGAAAGCCAATATAGAAAAAAATTCAAGAAAACCTATAATAAAGTGCTCAGGTATTAAATCCTTTTACTGGAATAAGTATGACATTTCTACGATGGTTTTACTTCGGATAAACACTTCTCACGATTAAGCCATTTTTCGAGAAATTTTCAATGTTTGAAGTAGTCAAAATTATTATTTTGTGTAAGCGAAGAACATAAATTTGAAAATGATGTTAATACAGAAATCTTTGAAGAAATATTTTCATAAATGAACGTGGAAAGAATTTTATTTATCCTCTTATTACCGTTAATTATTAAGCCAAATTCCAAGCAATTATTCAAATATTATCGTGAAATGAAGCTAGAAATCATCGGTCAAAATCATCTCTATACAATTTTAAAGTAAACCATTAAAAATAGAGTGAAACTAATTTTCCAATAACTACGTGAACTATCACATGAAAATAGAGACTTGAATCATTCTTCTTGATATGGTTTTATATTCGTAGAAACTAAATTTATTTATTTATGACATTATATCTTTTATTTCTTCAATTATTAGAAAATTTTAATCTTGTATTAAATCAACAGTTCGAAAAATGAATGAAAATGTACAAGAAAAGTGAACTTACCAGAATATTTTTTTCCCACGAGAACACTGAAATTTGGGAACTTGGAGCTTAAGGCTTCTAACTCGAAAATGTCCGGTTTCTTCACGAAAGAGAACAAGCTATCTGAAATATTTCTCGATTTATATCAGTTGTACCATCGCGCGAAGGCGGAGCCAAATCCGTGACGTTTCGAGAGCGCGATCTTCTGATTGGTCATCGTTGGCGTTCTGGTAAAGTTGTATCTGGTATTCGCGTGGGCTATTTCATCGAAAGGCTACTTTAAACGAGGCTTCCAATTTAAGAGTTTTAGATTTTTTTTCCATAGAACTTTAATGAAATGGCGAATGCATCATTCAGAAAACGTTCTTAATTTCCGTACCGCTCAATTAAGATTCAACTAGTGACTGCCGAAGTTTTTTTTTCGAAGAAATAAAAGAGAGAGGGACTATTCTCAATGCGATTTTCTAACTTTTTTATGGTTATGAATGTTTCGAACATAATTAAGTATACTTCTGAAGCTAACTGTTGTTTTGTAGTTTCAGCTTTTGAGATCGCGGTATTTTTTGAAATAAGATCTTTAACGGTATTGGTACACAGTGCGAGTCTTGTGTTAAAGCATGATTAAAAAGGAGTTGCATGATTCATCATGATTACTCACTGTCATATTATGGATATCGTCATTTAAAATTGATTTAGTATATATTTTTGTAAAATTAATTACAATTTATAATTTACTTTCATCTTCTGGAGGAGACCTAAGGTTAGGTTAGGTTAGATGAACGTCCCGTTTTGAAGCAACACGAGGGCTATTTAGGAACGGACCTCGTAATTTTGAACCGCGGTCGGATGGCGAGGACGGCATGTTTGGTACAGTTTCTATCTGTGTTTTGTGTGTCGTTTGATGTGTAATATTGTTTGTGTATGTTTTGTTTTTATATTATGGGGTTTCAAAATATTTGACCTTTTTATATATCTGATTTTTACTGATTTTTCTGTGTTTATTTGTTTGTTTCTCTTTCAATACTTATCTATTTTTATATATATTTACTGTTCCTTGTTTGCCCGAGCAGTAATTCAAGCTATATTCTCCCCACCGAGGTGGGTGGAGCCATGTTTACACTCCCAGCTCTCTTGTATTTAAAATTACTGCCCCTGTTCGGGCAATGCCTGTATCATTTTTTTTTATTGTACCCAATAAATCCCGTCCTCCACATGCTGGTGGAGGTCTCCCCACTGGTCCTCTACCGGCCTTACACCCTTTTTGGGTAGGCCGGGCCAGTGTGGGTATTTTTGCGCCACACCAGCGGAAGGACATTTGGCCACTACGTATTATTTGGCGTGCAACAGGCCCCATACACGGCGGATCTTCAGTGGAATCGGGTTTCGGGCCTGCGACCCTCCGGTCCCGAGGTTGGGACCTTACCACTAGGTCACCGCGGCCCCGAGAAGACCTAAGGAAAATTACCTTCGATAACTTTCATTTTTAATTTAGACAAAATGTTTATATCAATGCAGAAATATGATCAATAGAATATTCTTCCTTTCCGTGAGAGATGATTTCATTTTCTGGAGAGCGGAGGGTTTCTTTCAATTTTCAAGTGTACAAAATTGCACATATTTTAAAAACACTTGCACATCAGGAAGTGAATGAAAAACCAATTAAAAACAACTCTTAATGAAATAGGTGGAGTTAATTAAAAGTTTATGAAAAGGGATTATTCTGAGAAGAAAAAGTCACCAGCTTTAAACATTACCATAATACATGTCCAAAATGTGATCTTTTTCGTCTAATGTCTGCGCGCATGAGGGCTACCTTTATTTAATTCTTCACATTTCATCAATATATATTTACGCAGAATTGTCCGTGACGGTCACGTGATTTGGCTATGTGCCAGAAATTCAGAACAGACACTTAGGGTTTTTTTTTTTATTCTGCCATGATTTAATATCAAATATGAGTTGAATTTGCTTTTTCTTACTTTCTCGTATACGAAGTATACAAAGAGAAAGTATTGTAATCGTCAAAAAATTCAAACTCCAGATTTTGACGAATCTCTGACGTTTTAGACATCCCTGAGTCTGAAAAACAAAATTTTGGAATTACGCCTGCGTGTTTGCCTGTGTGTCTGTGAACACGATATCTCAAAAACTATTAAAGCTGCAGAGATTAAATTTGGTATGTGGGCTTTACATATCATTTGTAGGTTTCTGTCAAATTTTGCACAAATTCCTTCCACGGGAAGTCTGTCTCTATGTATGTCCGTGTCAATGTGAACGCGATAACTCACAAATTTAAATAGTTAGGTAGATAAAATTTGGTACACATATTTATCATCAGTAATGTTAGTTTACATCAATTTGTGAACCAAATCCGTCAAAGGGTTGACTGACTGTCTGTCTGTCTGTATAATCGCATAATTTTGAACGAAATGACTTCTTTAAAAAATTAATTTGATAAATGAAATTTGGTATGCGGCCTTCCTACCCTAATGGTAGATTTGTGTTAAATTTTTGTGTCAATCGGTTAGAAAAATGTCGTTCAGATTGCAAATTTCGTTTTCTTTATCTTACATCCAACCCTATTGTTAATCACGCCGGCTTCTAATTTCACTTCCGCGTTGGACGACCTTCTGAATTCGTGATATGATGTTTCGCTTATTGTTTTCTTCACTGCGTTAGGGGTTCCTGTTCATTTCACCTTTTAGTTCATGCCTTTTAGCTTATTTGTTTCGCTACATGTGTTAGGAGTATATACGAGTATACGAGAAAGTTTAGGGGAGACCACTTCCGCTGGTTTTCTCTGAATGTTGGGTAAACACTGAATCTTCAAAGTATCCAACAGGCAGAAGTTATTGCTATTTGACAGGGTTTTTCTTCTTCTTTTTTTCAGCTGAATTAAACAGTTTCCTTTCTCTTTTGTTTTATATTTATTCACCCAGAAAACTCCGTAATATCAAATAGAAATTATGCTCTAATTTATTTTCCCGAGATCTTTTTGTTGAATTATGAAGCATCGGTCGTGCGAAACTCCATAAGAAAAATTGTATTACCAGTTGGAAAAGGTACCAGATTTTGTTAAAGGGGTTCCTTCTTTTTCCGTACTTAATTTTGGAACTGAATATTTATATATTTTATTTTTAATATTTTTTCCCTTCACCGCGCGCTTTCTTATACTGAAAGGCTCCCTTACTTAAAAATTGTTTTGACAATCAGATCTGAAACATTGTTGGCAAGCGGAAAGTCCGTCTTAGACGGGCACAAATCTTCTAGTTAACAATGTTTGCTTTGATTACACCGAGGAGGAAGGAGTGTGGACTATTCGCTTAAACATGCTCGTTTAGTTTACCCAAAAGAAAGAAAGAAATACATGAAGGAGCCGTTGTGGCCAAGTGGTAAGGTCTCGGCTCGGCGCCGGAGGGGCTTTTTGCATGTTAAATCATACATAGTGGCCAGATGCCCTCCCGCTTTGTGGTGAGGAAGTATGGAAAAGGGGGACAAGTGTCGCCCTCGGTATCTGACCGCGGCTCAAAATTACGAGGTCCATCTCAAAATAGCCCTCCTGTCGCTTCAAAACGGGACATTAATATAACTAAACTAAACAGATATATGATGAATTATTGTCTAATCATATGTATGATACATTAATCCATTGAGTTGCGTCTACAGAAACGCTGATGCTCTTGCAAAACAGAAGACGCTTCTGAATGATATCAGTCAGTATATTGTTCAGCAGCGGATTCCGAGACTACCACTTTTAGACGACTTTACACCGGAAATGGGTGTCAGGGATTGAGTCATATTAGCACATTTCTGGAGTTCTTTGTTAGATTACGCTCAGTAAAATGTAAATATCACCCTTCCATTCATCATTTCCCCCCTATTTTGATGAAAATAACTTCGCCCGGTGCATGCGCAAATGCGGGGAGGGTTTCCGAATCCGTTGCTATATAATACACAGTTCCATCTATTTTCACACACTTTTGTTTGACTTGTATCATGTTTGTTAAGATGGAATTTTGTAAGTGTTTTTTTATTCATCTCCTGATGTGCTAGAGTTTTGAAATTCCGTACACTTGCGTATTCTCGATGACAATACTCTAGTTTAATATTTTTAGAGCTTAATTACCAGTCAATCAATTGGTTTAATTAAATTTTGATTCTAAATGAGTGGCGCCACCTTGTAGTGGGTATGAGAGAAAACTGGATTCAATCATCTATAATGGCTCTAAACATGGAGATGCAGGTGGTGTAATGTAATGTAATGTAACATTTATAATAGTGAATTAGAAATTAAAGTTTTTAAATTGGAAAATAATTAATATAAAATAACTTCTACTTTTTAGTACATTAATAAAAGCGCTTTTAAAAGCTGTTCTTATTAAATTTATATGTTTAAGACGATGATTGTAGACGACTCCCTCGTACCCTTTGTGGATTTTCTGTAATCCATATTTATATGTTTGGCTATTGAAGCATTCGCTTAAATGAAACCACTTCTTTTGTAAAAAATCTACAACAAGATTTTCTAATACATTGGTGTTCTTAATAATGTACTGCTTTAAAATGCTCCTCTTTCCGTAAGAATCCGCTCAGAAGATCGCTTTCTCTTTTCTATAAGCATTGTTGAGAAGAATTGCTGACTTCCCATTTTCACAAGAATCCATTGAGGCTAACTCCCTTTTCCGTAAGAATCGGTTTAAAAGTAATACACAACTCCCTTTCCCGCAAGAATTCGCTGGGAAGAAGGGCTCAGTTCCCTTTTCAGCTAGAAATTGTTGAGAAATAATACTCAACTCCCTTTTTCGTAAGAATACGTTGAGAAGGAATACTCAACTCCCTTTTTCGTAAGAATCCGTTGAGAAGGAATGCTCAACTCCCTTTCCTGTAAGAATTCCCTTTTCCGTAAGAAGAGGACGAGCAGCAATAAATGCTAGGAAAATTCTAGAGAAAAATTGCTAGGAACAGTACAGAAGTTCTATCTGTTAAAACAATTTGCCCTTTTTATACGATTTGGAATGTTCACAGTTTTTGAAATTTTGGATCACCCTGTATAACCTTGGACTGATAGTCGCTTTTTTAGATAGTTAGTTGTAAAACATAGTATTAATTGGTTATTTAATTTCAGACGATATTGATAATGCAATAACTGGATGCTGCTGCGCTGGAGCTCAAAAGGTAAGTTGTTATCACTATTGTTTACTTCTTCTGTTTCTTCTGTATTTTCTCTTTCTCAATTAAATATCTTTCTTTTGTATTTTATTGAAAGTTGCTGCATTTTTGTACAATACAAATTTTAATTTTTAGTATCTCTTGTTAAATTATTCCACTTGCACTTGTTGTAAAACATAGCTCTGTGCAAGATTTTCAGATAAATTTTAGTAGCTTTTATATGTTAATTACTCAACCGTGAATGTTTATTTCGCTATTTTTGAAATTATCACATTTTTTGAAATTTAGGTTCGCGCAACTTTTTGATCACCCTGCATAATTTTGGATTTTTGACGGTTTTAATTTAAATAAGTTAGTTGTTAAACTCAACACCTATCAATATTTTCTTTATCTTCGCATTATTTGTTCTACTAACTGCTTCCCCATTTCTGTATTAGCATTTTCCATATGCATTTCTTCTTATTTATATAACTGACTCACATTTTTTATTTTCATAATTGGAGTAAATTGTTACTTTTTATTATGGTAGAATGCAGTAAAAACATTTGACACCTGTCACCACCGATCTCCGTTCTGTTCTAGCTGCTGCTATTCCTGTTTCACTTTATAGCGTTTTTGTTTTCTGTAATGCGGAAAAAGAATTTATTAAATTTACAATGTTGATAAAATGTTATGCTACCTGAAATATCTTTTGAAGATAAAAATGAAATTTCACTTTAGCATAGAAATCGGACAACATTAAATATATTTCTTTCCATTTGAGTAAAATAAAAAATAAAACATTTCTTCCAAACACAAAGGTTTTAAAATTTCTACGCAGACCGCTAATTCTGATTTCTGTACATTTAATAGTAACATTTTGTTAAGTATTTTATATCAGGTAATTTTTGCATAGATATTTTGATAGCTATTTGAAAATTCCAAATAAGAGCATTTAATGAATGCTGTTTTTTTTCAGTTTTTCACTTTCTTTAAGTTTTAAATTTAAATTTAAAACTATAAATCAAATTTTAAAACTATGCAGCTTATATTTTGGAAACCTTATTTGAAACTTTAATAGATTTTTTAAATAAAGTTAATTGAAACAAATTAATCAAACTGAAATAAAAGAAAATTAATTTTAAAAGCAAAATTTTTAAATGCGGCTCTAGAGAATCTATTTTAATCTCGGATCCCCATTTTGAGAAAATTTTAGTGGAAATTCATAAATTTCTTTTGTGAATCGGGTGACTTGTAGACTTAATTTATTTATTTTTCCAAATCAGTCAGGCAATTTATTTGATATTTGATGAAGATTTTTTTTATCAATTTTTGAAAACAAATTAAATTGACTTTTTCTCTATTTCGCTACCCTTATCATCGAATAAACTGTTCAATAGATTATCAATAAATAGTTTATTATTCATTATATTAAGACAAACTCGCATATTTAAAATAATAAAAATTGGGAGTCTCTACCCTTGTTTTTCTTATATAGTCCGACTAAAAGGTATCAGTTATGCCTGTATAATGAAAAATACAGGTATAATTATAGTTGCATAAAATTGAAAACTAAGAAATATTTAAAAGAAATTTAATTGCAATTAATTTTAATAAAAAATAATAATGCACACTGCAAATTGGATCATAGGCACAGCAAGGTTGAAACAAACGTGTAAACCTCTAACTAGAAAAATAAAGGAATAGCAAACTAAAAAGTAAACCTGCAGGTTAAAATATATAAATATTAACTCAGTACCTTATTTGATCTAATGTTATGATAATTAGAGTTGCATAAAATTGAAAACTTAGAAATATTTAAAAGAAATTTAATTGCAATTAATTTTTATCAAAAATAATAATGCACACTGGAAATTGGATCATAGGCACAGCAAGGTTGAAACAAACGTGTAAACCTCTAACTAGAAAAATAAAGGAATGGCAAACTAAAAAGTAAACCTGCAGGTTAAAATATATAAATATTAACGCAGTACCTTATTTGATCTAATGTTATGAACTTCGTATTGTTATTAAAATAATATTTTCATTGAATGGTGTGCCAGTCCACGTGAAAATAGGCGCAAATATTAAAGTATATACAAAAAAGTTATTTAAAACGCCGCCGGTTGCGAAGGTTCCAAGTGCGAGGTTTGGCTTGAATAACTTTTACACCAATCGTAGAACTGTAGCAAAATTTGGGCTAACTCGTGAATGGAACTAGTACTTCTCCGTTTTCTCGATTTTGATAAACGTATTTTGAAACTGTCCCCGTTCCAAAAAAAAAGGAACCATATTTACAAAAAAAATTTAATTTAGGCTTTGCAATTCACATTGAATAAAAACATTATATAGGTTTTTATTTGAAAGCAAGTTTCCAAACACATTCAAATAAAATGATACATTAGTTTTATGCTAATACAGTACTCCACAGGGGTACACCACGATTTCGAGGCTGAGAAGCCACCGGTTAATTAAGACGGTTCTCGCTTCCATAGTGGGTATATAAATGATGTTAAGATGAGTACCCCCACCACTCTGATGACGGAACGCACCGCCTGAAGGGAGAATTTCGTTGTGGTCGGTGATAGCCACTAGGTCTCCGCCCTCAGTTTTTGATTAACGTTGTAAAGACTTCGGCAAGGTAGGAGTAAGTGTTTGTGATTATGTTAACGCAATAATTGGAACCTTATTTCGGAACCAATCGTAACAAATTTTTTAATCCTTTATGTTCAAAATAGGTTCAACCATTAGAAATCGGAGCTGTAAATAAAAAAAAATCTATTTTCATTTCGAAAGCTGAAACATAAACCACTGCACTACTAAAAAAGTACTATTATATAAGTTATATAAGTTGTATTGTTCCTTTGTTATTAAACCCCTTGCGCCAGTGTTGAACGTGAAATTGGGCTCATCCAATTCCAGGGTCGTCTTAACAAATTTGAGGGCCTTGATCTAGAGTAATTTGACTGCCCATCAGAATCGCAGCTAAGAATTTGAGCGCCTGTATCCCAACGAAAATATGTATCTAATAAAAATAATTTAAGAGCAAAGTCACTTATCCTTTGATTAACGCGCTCCAATTTTGGAAATGGCCACTAACAATTTTGGAATTTTTTCAAAATAATATTCTGCAACTCAACTTCCGAAAGTTAATGCACTCACCGCACCAAAACTATTAATGTTTTAGAATAGAGCTTAAAAACAATCAACTAGAAAAAGTAGAATAAATTTAAATTTAAAAATAGACTTAACTTCAACTTTAAACAAAAACAACAAAATAATAAAATTTAAGCACTAAAATTTAGATAATGAAATTTATACAATGTTTAAGCAGCTCGCAATTGCACCTGCATGCAAAAAACAAAAAAACAATGGAAATCAAATACATTCAAAGAAAGCAAGACGATAAGAAAAATACTCTTAGAGAATCGAATTAAGCAAACAAGGAATCCATTCTAGTCCACTTCATCAAGGGCTAAGGACTACATTCGAAAAGGATTCAAAATATTTGGCAAATTTTTCTGTAAGAAGCCTGCAATACGCCAAATATAGCTTCTCTTAGCCCTTGTTTCCATTGTTTTTAAATAGTCACATTACATTTTCCAAATTGAAATATAAGATATAATATCCTTTCATAAACCGCTCTATATGTGATTAAAGAACTATATGTGGCGCACTACTATGATATTAGACATCAGCATGTAGCTGCCTATTTTAGCACTGATAATGTAGCTAATTCCTATTACACACGTAGTTCAGGATTTTCTCACTGATTTTCTCTGCATGAATATTTTTTGAGCCGATATACATGTTTAGGCAACATTATACAATGGATAGCTGTATAGTTACAAGACTTAAACATATTTTTATTTTTAACATATTTAAAATAATAATGAAATAAATATCTTCTCAAAATTAAAATAATATCAGTATAGTTAATTTTAGGCGTCCTTGAATCAACAGCACCCCTAGTCTGCAGCCCAATTAGCCAACTGGATAAGATGGTCCTGACTAATGCCTAAGTAGATTTGTATTTTTTAAAGATGTAGCTGTAAAGTGTTTTTTCACTTCTTTACTTACTTAATTACAGATTGCCCACTAAAGTTATTTACATCTTAATTTCAGAACGACTGCAGATGTAGTCATAAAAAGGGTGTCTTAGTATAGTAAAGTGGTTATATGCTACGCCATGAGACCGCTTACAGCACCATCTGGCGGCAAACTGTGAAATTAGCATTCCCATCTCGGAAACAGAAAGATACAGGGAAAAAAGTCAATTACGAAGTTGTCAAATGTCATTCGATTTAGTACAAAAAGACACCTAAGTGGACATTAATGCTAAGAATAGAACACTTAAAACGAACATTTGTTTCCTCGTTATTTAGTCCAGTCGAACGAAGGAAAAATAGGAAAAAAATGGTGGAGTTTTGAAATTTGTCACAGTTGTTGGGGTAGTGTCCTAAACGACTTACTAACAGTCCCCGCCGGTAGGGGGTGCTCGGGAGGTACAGGGAGGGTTTAATGGGGGCGTTTTCAGTTTTTCTTAAATATCTGGAAAATTATGAGTCTAGCAAAAAAACACTCAGTTACAAAATTAAACTATACAAAATTTCCTACAAAAAAGTCCTACATTTTTTTTGTAGCATCAATAGTTAAGAATATACAGGGGGATTTAAAAGTGAATATTTCTAAAATTACTTACTCTAATGGTAAAATGAATTAACAGTGCTGAATCAACAACCCTCCGAAACTGTGATGTCACAATACGTGGACGAAAGGAGAAATGTTATCTTTCTGACAAATATTATCCCGATAGACTTTTTCCTTAGGGGACACCTCAAACAGATTTTTCAAACAATACTGCAAGACATTCAATGTCGATGTTTGGGGCAGCGTGACATCCAAATGCTAAAAAGTGTGCAACGTTAAATTCAAACAAGAGTCCAAACGTGTATTATAGCTGACGGGGAGCAGTCTGAATACCGAAAATAAAAGTATCTTGTGATAATTCGTTGTTGTTTATTTTCTCCCTCTTTCTAACTCGTTTCCTCATGTAATAATGTTGGAAATCACAAATAAATAAATGAAGTCTTCTGTTCTTAACATTAATGTCCACAAGGTGTCTTTTTGCTCTAAATCAATGATATTCTGCAGCTTTGAAATTGACTTTTTATTCCTATATTCTGCGTTTTCGAGATAGGAACTGTATTTCAGCAGCTTGCCATAAGATGGCGCTGTAAGTGGTCTCATGGCGTACCGCATAGTATTTTATTATACCCAGATATAGCTTTTATAGCTATAGCTGCAGTCGTTCTGAAATTAAGGGGAGGGAGATAAGCAACTTTAGTGGGCACCATGTTAAATAAAATGTTTTAAAAGCAGGCAAAATCATTCACTTCCTTGATTAAATGGTTGAAGAAATAAATCTTGTCACACATTATGTTGAAAATATTAAGTCAATCATTGCCAAACACAATTAGTATAAATTATTTGTAAATCCATACATTTTAAAATGTGGCAAAGGATATGTGTTTTTACTTTATTGTACACAAACTATACAAACAGAAAGTATTGCAACCGTCAAAAATTTGGAACGCCAGATTTTGATAAATCTCCACGGTTTAGACTTCTGACTCCGAAAGAAAGGACTGTCTATAATTCAAAACCTCGGCGATTTAGACAAATAAAATTTAGTATGTGGCCTTCCATCAGAATTGTAGATTTCTACCAAAGTTTTGAGGAAATTCGATTAGGAGATGTCTGTTGTCTGTCCATTCTTTCTTCCCTTCCATGTGCATGAAAAGTAGATTGCAACGAGCTAAATGGATGAAATTTGACATATAGTTTTATTACTGGAATTGTAGAGCGGACCAAATCTGTTCAAGGGTTATCTGTCTCTCGATATGTCTATTTTTGTGTATGTGAACTTGATAAATCAGAAATATAACAAGCTAGATGCATGCTTTTTTATTTATGACTAGCCGCCTTCGGCGACTAGCTTGATCGCCGGAAATAAAATTTCAAATGAATCTCTTATGTATAATTTTATATTCATGGTTCCCTTAACAAAGTAGTTTTAAACTTCGAATTGCTATAGGCATTTAACCCGCGTTCTTTTCGTAGCCTTGCACTTGTTCTGCTCCTTGTCTACATTAACGTAATATACGCATTTGATTTCAACATTAAATTGGCGCAGCACATGCTAATTGGCTTAAAAAAGTTGATAAAAAGAAATAAAACATAGCAAAGATAAGCTTTCAGTTTACTGGATTATTTTATTATATACTAACTATCTTGAGGACTTCCGTTACAGCTTTCACAGAACAATTGAGCCGATAAAAGAAGAAAGTAAAATCTAGTAAGATATTTTCTAAGCTTTCACCAATGAAGAGAAGCACGCAAATAAATATTTGTTTAAACAATGAAAACGGTTTGAAATGCGTTACAACAATAAAAATTATTGTTGTAAATTATCCCCAAAAATGTATTTAAAAATTTATTAAAATTAGAGAATATATCGTACGACAACTTAATTGATATCATTGAAAAGATAATTTTTTTAAATTTTCAGATGCTGTAAAAATAATTTTTGCGATGTAATATTTTCGTAAGTTATTAATGAAAAACGCCAAAATTTAGCTTAATTTTTAATTAATTTAAATTTCAAAAAAAGGGCTCCGAGGTGCACATTTCCACCCTTCAAAGTAGGTTTGTGCCGAATCTCGTAGCTCTAGGTTTAGCGGTCCGCCCTGTAGAGGACACACACAGACACACACACATTCTATTTTATTATTAGTAAAGATATATTTATTTTTTACTTGATTAATAAAACATGCATATAATAAGTTTTCAAATGTGTACATTACTGTTTATTTATAGATTCTTTTATTAACAGAAAATTGTGAAAAGAATGTAATAAAAGTGTTATACTTGGTAAATATTTAATAAATAATTATGTTAAATAATAGCTTAACTAAATTACTAAAAATTTTTTCTAGTAATAAATTTAGTGCTATAAATGCAAGATAATTAGCTGGAAGAAGGTAATAATTATAACTTCAAATGCATTTTAAAAAAATGAATTAAAGAATATATTTCCATTTATTAAATCTACGAAAATTTACTTCTAAATTATATTAACCATAATTAAAGAGCAATTAGCCAAAAAAGAGCAATTTATGTGAAAGAAGAAAATGAATATCGAAGAATAAATTATTATCCCTGAAATTCTTCTATTCATTAAAAAGGGCTTTAAAATTTTTGACCTTCAATATGTAGACAAATGTATTTTTAGTAAAATTTATGACTTTTAATCCAAACTGGCTGAAACTTAAGGTAAATGCCTAATCGCCGGAATGAAATCTACTTAAAATAAATGTTGTTGTATCAATGGATAATTTGCATGAAAAATTCGTCTTAGATAAAAATGTTTACATTATGTCGGAATTACAATTTTGTTGGATTCAATCAAAAGAATGTTTTATGTTTAAACTAAGAAGCTTCATTCATCATTAATGGAGGCTTTAATAATTCTATATAAAGTCATAAAAAAGCTAATGTACGAAAGGGCTTTTTCGGCGATAATCCGTGAAAGAAACCCTGTCTTGTATCTTGAAAAGTAAAATAAGTTATTTTAATACTACATTGAAAATAAATAGACTAGAATTAAAGTTCTCGAAATATCACTATTTTTTCCAAGACAAAAAAAATACCAGTGCATTTATTATAATGCATTAAAAATACAGGAAGGAGGAAATAAAAATAACATGAAGTCTATGAAAACTTATTTTAAATCAGAATATCTCCATGTTTTCTGTTATCTATACTTCTCTTAGATCAACGCGACAAAAATATGTTTTTTAAAACAAATATTAAGCATTAGTAAGTCTATAAACTTTCATGAATGACAAGGACATTTAATATAAGTTAATCCATTCTTCTATCACTAATGCATTATATATAGTATGTTTTGAATGGAATAAGCTTCTCGTACTGTTAAATCCTCTTAAATTTATTATTTCTAAATCCCTTTATATTCCTTTAATGTAACTGGAAAAATATTTTTAAGGAATTTTAGAAAATAACTTTATGGATTTTCGTCATTTTGTAAGTTTTTGAAAAGTATTTTGCTAGATTTGAACAGATAAAAAGTTAATTTCTATATCAGAGCTTATAAACTTAAACTATTAAATACGTTAGTTCTACACGTGGAAATTAATTAACTACAGTAGCTTAAGCTTTTAAATTTTAATGAAAAGAATTACTTTACCGAAATTAAATCTAATTTTTTATTATCTATATAGTCTATATTTCTATATAGTTTTGTACTTAAAAATGTGAAAAAATTTATTTTATGGAAACGAACTACAGTAGAGTCCCACTAATCCGGACTAGATATGACCGGATCACCGAAAATCCGGATTAAACGGAATTTGACTTAAAATGCACGTATTACAAGTTTTAGATGGGTAAAACTATAAAAATCGATGTTTTCTTTTCAGACATGCAGCTCATTTAAAAACATACCTAAAACAGGATGTGCGCATTATTATATTCATACTGCCTCTGACTAAAATTAGTACATCCTGCTTTTTCTTCTCAAATCCCGTCCGGATTGACCGGATATCAGGAGAAGCGGGGTCCGGAATAGCTGTACTCTACTGTGAAACTGAGTACGTTTTCACATGATTAGGGGTAAGTGGGGTAAAATGGGATACATAAGGTTTTGCAGTATTGGTTCTTCATACTCTTCTATTTTTGATTGTTTTGTTTTGAGGTTTTCTTTTTCTGTTTTCTGAGTCACCACAAAACAATTTTCTCTTCTTTAATATCATTTTCTCCCATTTTCTCTTTCCTTTTCTTCTAACTGCAGGAAATGCTTTCCATCACAGCATTTGACGCAAAGGTCAAATAGAAATGACCTTCACAAACTACCCTATTAGCACCAGATGCCCTACAATATTCTACGGTATCTTTACGACATTGTGCGGCATTCAGAATATCGTAGTAATATCGTGGGGATATCGTAGAATATCTTGTGCTAATAGGGTACCAAGTATCTCACAACCTAAGAAAATCCTCTTCGGTCGGCTTCCCCCAGTATCCCGTTTTACCCCGAGTGCAGAAGTCATACGAAACGAAATACAACAGCGCAATTATTGGAGTAAATCCTTACTCTGTTATATGGTATAAATCCTTAGTAAACGTATAATAAGAGGGACTAAAAATGGTTTTTAAAAGTTTAATGATTTTTAAGTAAGGATAGTTTAAATTCATACGAACACTGGAGAGATGACGTCTTGAAATAATTAAACCTTCACAGAAAACAGTGAAAAATGGAAACTATGGCCATTCTTTTTTCTTCCCTAGTGGTGAATAATTCACTATTTGTCAACTAGAAAGAAGAATTAATAACGCCAAAATCAAAGTATCCCGTTTTATCCCACTATCCCGTTTTACCCCACTATCCCGTTTTACCCACTTTCTCGTACTTATTTTAGGATTGCAATGGTCAGATAGCAAACTCACGGATTGGAAACAAAATCGTGGTGGTGGTTGTAATTCCATTCGGTATAGCATATTTGGCCAAGCTCGTGAACCAAAGATTCATGACAAAATGGAAGTGTACCATCATCTGTTGGTCAAAACCATCTTAGAGTTCTTACGTATCAACCGAGGAAGAATAGCTGATGCAATCAAGCCTGAAACATTATCATGCTGCAATGTTTTGGACTAGAGGCTCGAAATTTAATTTATTTCTCAACTTTCCTTCGATATCCAGCTTCAGCTCTACGATCTTAACACTAGAGTTTTATGAGAACCTTAGAAAGTAATAAGTTTATTATATTGCGCCTGGAATTCCCCTCAGTGGCGGCTCGTCAACTCAGAAACAAGCAGTGCTGAAAGAAAAATCCTCAAAATAATGTATTTAAAATAGAATTAAAAAAACTGTTTAACTTCTAAATAACACTAAATTTTTAATTGTAATAATCTGAATTGTATTTTAGAAAATTATCAGCGTATCTTTTTTTCAATGATTGACTTCTAATAAAAGGAAAAGAATGCTTATTGAAGCAAATGAGTTTCCGTCAGGCAACGCGAAGGCGAAACCATAACCAAACGAGAAACAAGCAAAGGAAATAAATCATCTTCGTGTGGGAGGGAGAAAGAAGAAGCATCATACATTTAGCCTCGCGTCAAAAGACTGCAGCCTTTGCAGCCCAAACCACCAACCAGGCTCAATGGGAGGAAATATTGGTTTCATCTTCCGACTCGTCGCCTACCTATTGCGCAGTGTGCAAATTTTGATATTTGCGAGGACTACTTCTGAGCAGCTCCGACTTGTATATCTTCTGTTTTATTGATGCATTTTTTGTCTTCTTTCTTCATTTTCGATTTTTTTCCCTCTATTTTCATTTCTAGTCGAACTTTTCGCTGACCAAAAATAACCTAATAGGTTAAAAAGAACCCTAAAAACAAACTTTTAAATTTCAGAGGGTTCTGCTACTCTGCAGCCCTAATGGAATAGCCTCCACTGATTCCCCTTCATGTAATGAACTGTAAGACTAGCATATAATAATTTTTATGGTAAATAATAATAATAAGTAGGTTGAAATATGATCCAAACAATACCTAAAGTTTCAATTTGTATATAATTTTTCTCTTTCATTCGTGATATTTATTATTAACTCTATTGCATTCATCTTCGAAAATTCCTTAAATAAAATGAAATTTTATACTTGCGCAATGCCTTTCCATCGTTAGGGTTTCTGAGCTAAGAGGTGAAGGATTGTGGCATTTTTGATGATTCATGAACCAAAGACTCGTGATGAAATGGATGTGTAGCAGTACCTGTGCGTTACCTCAGGTAAAAATCTGAATTGGCTCTATTAAACGGAGACTATGTTGGCTTCCCGGAGGACTTTAAGGGAAAGTTGCCCACATTTATGAATCGCTCTCAGGAAACTCCGGCAATTTTCTCGATCTTGTGATCTGACCCAAGTCAAAGTTAAAAGGTCAAACCCAAATAACTTATGCATCTTCAAAGAGTAAAATTAATCTAACAAACCAAAACTGGTAAAAGCAACACTGGAGAAATAGGTAATGGGAATTAGTTACTCTATCTTCAAAATGAAAATACAAATGTTTATTTTTTCTAATATCAATGGCAGCCGAAACCAAATTTCTGCTTCCTAGAAACTTACCAAGCATAGGTCACACATTACTAATTTCGGGTACAAATTTTGAGTAATCAATTATAAGAATGCTCTGTTTTAAAACTTTCAAAGAATTTTAATTTTCCAGAAAGTTGGAACTACCTTCATTTATTTATTTTATTGAAAACTGTCGATTTGACTTATGATTCCTTCATGTACGAAAGATTCAGGAATTTTCACTTAGTCACAGCTAAAATATTATCATATGTTCGACTTGTTAAAATATTATAATGATGTTAAAGTTTCGACTTGTTAAAATATTACAATGATGTTAAAGCTTCGACTTGTTAAAATATTATAATGAAGTTAAAGCTTCGACTTGTTAAAAATGATAACATTCTTATTATTGGATGGGGTAGCTAGGATTAACTTAAAAAATTAAAACAAAACTGGTACCCAATGTTAAAATTTAAATTATTTATATATATTGAACAATTAATTAATTCTGGGTACTGAAATAATTAACACGATAATAAGCAATTCAAGCTATACTAATATAATTCACCTACCTTTTCAGACCTGAAAAGCCTAGCTACTATTAAAAGTCAATTTGCATACAGTGGTAGTACGTTGCATAAAAACAATTGAAGAAAAACAAATTTATTAAAATTTAAATATTTTTATTAACAATTTTATGGATATTAAACTGCCAATACTTTTAAGATAAGAATATAAAATTAGTAAATTTTACTGCTGATGCACACAACATTAAATATATGAAATCTCACAACTATAAAACAGTAAGTATATGAAAAAAACAGATATCTATTCTTTACCAAATTAGTAAATGCAAAAAAGGAAACACTCTCATAACGGCCATTTCGATATTCTAATATATTGAATGAGAGATTAGTAGTCTCACAATGAATAACCTTTATAGGCACTGAAAAATGTACCTTTCATTGATTTGAACTTTCGCGCACTATGTTTCGTGCCACAAAACAGATTTAAATCAATTGAAGCAAGGCATTTCTTGGTTTTGCAACATCACTTGCGGTCAATATTAGCATGTGGAAAATTTAGTTTTCCCCGATTTGTAGTTGACTTTGGAAATCTTTCTTGCTCACATTATTTGTTTCACAAGTGGCGACTCTCGTCCACAAACAATAGAATCGTTGCAGATGGTGACACTCGCACAAAAATGGAATTTCCATCATGATCACACTACTTACAATTTTTTGTAAGTCATCACTGCTGTTCGCAAAATGAAGAGCAATTTCTATCAGTTATTTTGCTATTTTTCAAATCTCTTTAGATGATAGATATATGTAATATAAAATTCACCATTCCAAACGCAAGAAAAAAAGCTTTAGTCCAGCATGAATTCGAATAGTCCAAGACAAAGAAAGGAAGATCAGTTCTAACATAAGCCGCCTGTTGATTTCTTATTTAAATTCAACATTTTAGATCTTTTGTAGATTTCTTTACCAACAGATTTATTCTACTGCTTGCATGCCTGAGAGGACGAGAACCGAAGGAAAAAATCCCAACGGTCTCGAAGCCTCCAGGATGCGTGCTATCCCTTCAGAATATTCAAACGAAAAGACAAAGGAATCTGCCTTCATAACGGAAAAAAAACCTCCAGTCAAGAACGCCAAAACCTAATAACATCTAAATTCATCCGCAACAAGATGGCGAGGAAATAGTCCTGTTGAAAAATTAGAATTTAAGAATTAATAAAGTTGAAACCTTAATGGAAACAACAACAAAAGTTAAGAGAAATACTAATTAAATCGAATACAAAGAAAATAATTAGGAAAAATTTAGAAATTAAATGAAACGGCTAAAAATTATCGTTTGAATTTCAAAATTTGCCAAAGTTGCCACAAGAGATGAAAGAAACTTTAGTGGCGAAGAATTAAATTAATTAAAAATACTGACAAAACCGAAAAATGATGTTGATGCAATATTTGCAATCTAACACTTATGCAGCTAAGATATCGAAATTCAATAAATTAAAACAAAGTTTTCCTGTTTTCAGAAGAATTTCCATGAGCAAGATTAGTATATATTTGAAGTTAAAAACCTTATTAAAATTACATATTTGAAGCAAACTTCTGTAAATACTTCAGATTTTAATACATTCATTTTAAAATGAGTAAGAATACCGATTCTGGTTATTTATTGAATATTCGATGGTGCTGTGATTTGTCAAAACATTCATGTTTGGATTCCTGATTTTTAAATTATGTTGCATATGAACTAGAAACTTGATCACACATTCATGGAATATAGAATACTCTTAAGTACACAGTCTGCTTGAAATCCATCAATAGATGCATAAAATTAAGAAAACATTTTATATTATATGATGGAATTTTTTTCAAAATTTTTGACTATTTGGTGGATTTTGTATTCTGTACTAGACATGCTTCTAAATAGAATGACATTCATTTTTTGAAAAACACATATTTTTACATCCCTTTTTAACCGACATTTGTTCTGAAAATAATACTAAAATGTTTAGGGATCTGGTGTTGGAAATTTTTAAAAAATCCTTCTTATTTTATTTGTGATTTAACATGACTATATTTAAATTTCAAATCTTTATGGAAGAAACAAAATAGGTTTCGGTACAATAACAGACTTCTTTCTTTCAATATCTAACTCTATCCAAATGCTTATTGTCTGTAAACAGAGCTAATGTACTTAACTCCAAAAAAAAGTAAAATATATAAATGTTGTTTAGAGTTGAGAATTGATTAACATTGTATAACTATTTCGCATTGTTTATTTAGCCCTTCTTTACTTCTTTAATTCTATTAAATTCACTGTTGTCTCTCTGTTTCTCTATTGAATTTTCTGTAATTTATTTGCTGTCAATGAATGATAACTATTATTACTTATTCTTAATAACTTACTTAACTATAAAAATAGTAGTCCTTATGTTGTTCATGACGTAATTGTATATTTTGTGTTCATTTCACCATAAAAAGAGACAAAAAGAGTGTGGTTATTTTTATCACATTCACGTCTATACATTTGAAAAAGATAATGAAATAAAATAAATAATGTAATCAACAAATTATTCATTAAATTTTTTGAGTGAAATGTAAATGAATTAAATTATGTTAATAATACATCAGAGAAGTTGATTAGCAGAGATTCTCAGAGGCTTGGTTATTCCGTTTCCGTTTCCAGCCTGATGTTTCTTCTGATTACTTACGGAACGAAACTCATTTTAATGATGAAATATATTTTAGAAGCATTGAATCACTTCATTAATGAAGCTATAATACGTGATTTATAAACAACAAGTCTAACAACTTTCATTTGGGATGATGTGAAATTGAAAAAAATTCCAAACGTACCTGTTTGCAGGACAAAAAGAGAGAAAGAGCTATGTTTTAGAAAAGTCTATTTATAATAATATAATCCTATATTTTAAAATATATAACAAGATGTAACAATATTACGAGAAATATATAACAAGATATCAAGTGGGATTTTAATCTAATAGCTCAGGAATTACCTACTAAATAATAAAATTTTTATTATAAGTTAAACTGGAATTTTAAATCTCATTTTTCTGTTCGAAATGTGCAGAAGAATGCTCTAACTATTTCCAGAGGATGGCTAAAAAGCTATAACTATAACTGATTTCGCAAATGCTTCATAACAGACATGGTCGAGTATTAATCTCATATTTAATTTTTCATTCCATTTTAAAAATACTTTCTAAATATTTAAACCTAAAAAAATGAAACAAATATATATTAGGTTCTACTGGAGAAAATACAGTTAGTTCGAATTTCCTTTTTATAAGGCAACTTTAAAATCGCAACGAGCTAGACGGGTGAAATTTCTTAAGTCGTCTTTACAACAGAACTCTAGATTTGTACCAAATTCTGGTGCAGATCTACCGTTGACAAATAAAATGTCTGTGTATCCACATATTCGTTCGTATGTGAACGCGATAACTCAAAAACGCTAAAGTGTTCAATGGATAACATTGCTGCTTTTGCATTTAACTCTTTAATCCCAGGCGACTTTTTTCTTCTAGCTCCTTTAAAAACGGGAGTTTTTGGGAGGAAACGACATAAATTGGACTCTCCCAACCTGGGTGATCATTTTCCATACCACCCCGTCCCTGCTATAACTTTCCCTTAAAGCGCGCGGAATTGGGCTGTGGTTGGCAAGGATAATTGGTTCCCCCTACCGCGCTTATCTCCTAAGCGATCTCAAAACCTCACCTCCCGTCAAAGAAGCCAACCGCCCCAGACCGGCCTTCGCCGCTGTTAAGGGGGAGTTTTTATACCGCTCGGGATCGCCTCTCTCGGTATGAGAGGGTTAAACTGTAGATATCTGTCCAATGTAAAACCAAATCGGTCTATGAAAAGACTGCTGGTCTGTCTATATATCCTCGTGCTAATGACCACGACAATAGAAAAAACTTTACAGGCTAAATGAATGAAACTTTGTAGAGGGATATTCTACTATAATTGTAGATTAATTAATTATAGACAAAATCCGACAATGGTACATCATTTTTAGCACATGTTGTAGTTGAATTTTTTTATGTGGAAGTATTTTAAATGTCATCTGGAATTATCTCAAGTTGAAATTTGTTGATAGAACTATTATGTTCACTCTGTATAGTATTTATTCAAGCACTAAATACACCGTGGCCTAGCTGCCTGACCGACAGATATATTTTTTGAACTAGTTAAGTTGTTTTATTAACTGAGTAGCAAGTAGCAAATGTATGGAACAACAATCGGGATAAATATTTTTGGCTTAACTTAATCTTTATAACTTCAAATTATACACAACTAACATGGAACTTAATTGAACCATTACGTTTAAAAAATCCATTGCAAATGATATGCGTATCGCAAAGACTTAATAAAAACCTTCTTTGCTAGCCCCCGAGGAATTCAAAATATTTTCATCAAAGCAAAAAGTAATTCTCTTACTAATACTTTCATTCTATTAGAGGCAACCGCCAGAGCGCGCTGCCGTCTTTCTACTGACGTCAAGAATTCAAGATATCTGTGTTTTCAAGCATTACGTCAGCGACTCGTGAGCTTGAAATGATGACGGGTATCCTGCCCAAACAGTTAACGACGTACCCCAAGATCAGACTTATATTTCATAGCAGACTTTTATGCAACCACTCAACCATTCCTTGTAAATAGATTCGAATATGGATGTATATATTTGGCAATAAGTAGCTTAGTAGAAATAAACGTGTCATCTTATAAGATAGTCCACACACTGCCAACTTACAGTTTTGATTTCATACAGCTTTCGTCTCCGTCATTTGAAACTCTGTATTCGTAAGCCAAATGGTTCATGATCCATCGCGTTCTTGAACTGAGGTTTGACTGTACATGCAGAAAACTTATGCATGATATATATATAACATCCATCATGTAAATGGATCTTGGACATAACAATCAACATATATTTGTCCATTTGGATTGCTCTAACGAGACATTTAAAATATAACATTCGTCAAGTATCTACATCATAGCAAATTTTTCCATTTGGTTTGCTCTAACGAGACATTCTAATTTAACATCCATCAAGTAAATGCAT
>BGPR01000066.1:171853-182509 GCA_013235015.1 Araneus ventricosus
AGGGACAACAGATATTATTGAATCAAATTTTAAAGTTCTTAATACCCTATTATTTATGTTGCATTCTGTGTTCAAGATTAAATAATTGATTGACATTTTCAATTCATCGCGTTGTGGGCTAGCTTCGACATCTAGTAAAGAGAATCAGGTATGCACCTTGAAACAGCTCATCTTTCCTTCTTTCCTTTGTCCCATTTTGTCCGAAATTTAATTCTGATGTACAATTTTGGTGTATTCACAACATCCTAAAATTCCTGCTGTTATCTTGTTGATTTTTGGATTATAGCGTTCACATACATAAGAAACGACATTCCGACAGACAGTAATCCGATAAAAGCCAATTGTCTTCCTACCATCAAATTTTGGATTTAGTCCAACATGCACACCTACAATTCTAGTGATACAATTATTTGCCAAATTTAAACCATTTAGCTGTTGTCGATTTTGAGATATCGTCTTTACATGCATACAGATGGACATACAGATATATATAAGGAGGAAAGTCTTCGTCTAATATTTTATAGAGATCT
Source organism: Araneus ventricosus (assembly GCA_013235015.1). Classification (NCBI taxonomy): domain Eukaryota; kingdom Metazoa; phylum Arthropoda; class Arachnida; order Araneae; family Araneidae; genus Araneus; species Araneus ventricosus. The sequence goes on from BGPR01000066.1 coordinate 172,384, forward strand.
AAAGTTGTGATGTAAAGACCACGTGTCGATTGGGATCCCAACATCTGGTTGCACTTTTGGGTCATTGTGTTCAAACAGACAGATATAATTCCAAAAACTCAAATAATAATATAAATCCGACTCAAGAAGGGATGATTAATTAAATTCTAGAGATGAATCAATTTCTTGGAAAATATTTTCTCTTTGTATACTTCTTGTACTTTGTATACTTGTATCTCTTGTATACGAGAAAGTAAAAAATCGATACTAACTCATTTATGCAGAATTCGTATCATTTCCATTCATTGATATATATATATAACTAATTTTTCAGAAACCTCCTCTATACATAAGCCTCTCCGTTACAAATATACTTTATTTTCGCAGTTTATCTTCTCTAGTCCTCATTATTTGTCCCCATCTGGTCCTTAAAACTGTTTACGCAAGACTTAGTATCATCCCTTGGAAGAGCAACAGTTATTCGCTGTGTAACATGGACCTAAAGCAATATAAATCAGACTCAAGAAGGTCTAAGAAGGGGAGATTCATAAAATTCTAAAGGTCGAATTTCTTGGCAGTTAAAATATTTTCTCTTTGTATACTTCTTGTACTTTGTATATTTGTATCTCTTGTATACGAGAAAGTAAAAAATCGATACTAACTCATTTATGCAGAATTCGTATCATTTCCATTCATTGATAGAACTAATTTTTCAGAAACCTCCTCTGCGCATAGACCTTTCTGTTACAGATATGGTTTATTTTCGCAGTTTATCTTCGCTAGTCCTCATTCTTTGTCCCCGTCTGGTCCTTAAAACTGTTTACGCAGGACTTAGTGTCATCTGTTGCAAGAGCAATAGTTATTCGCTGTGTAACATGGACCTTAAGCTTGAAGAGCTCTCATGCGCCTAATATCCATTTTATTGCTCCCTTTCTGTTAGCAGGAGAGAAAAAGCAGGCAGGAAGAATAAATCCCGATTCTGAAGGAAAAAAGAACGGAATAGGTCTTCGCGAGGAAGAAGCATCTCCTTACTCTCTAGCAACTCTAATTTCAATAAAAGCTATTACCCCAACTCATTCAAAGAAAATTCATTCCATTATTTGATTTTCTGCTATTAAATTTTAGTTAAAAGATGAGCCAGACAGTAAATGTTGCTTAAAAGAACAACAGCAAAAACCATATTAAGGAATAAATGAAATAAAATAAATTTAATATAGATAATAAATAACTGAAATCAGATAATAAAAGAAAAAAAATTATATAAATTGATTAAGTGAGCGAGGAAAAAACATGTAAAAGGATAAATTAAATAAATAATAGATAATAGACAGTAGAAAATAGATAATAAATGTAATAAAAAACAAGAATTGATCACGACACTAGCAACAAAATAACTCTATAAAGAATAAATGTAATGAAATAATATAAATAATAGAAAAAATAAATCATAAATTAAACAAAAATAAAAATTATTATAAAATTGATAAATGTCAATGAATGGAGTAAAACTAATAAAAATAAACAAATGAAATAAAATTGAAAAATGTAAATCAGAGGAATAAAAATAATAAATATAAAGATGGGGAACAAAATTTATAAATGAAATGAAATGGACTTCGGGGTCGGAGCGTACCAGGTTCGAAATCCGATTCTACTGAAGATCCGTCGTCTATTGGGCCTATTGCATGTTCAATCATGCGTAAGGGGCAAACGTCTTCCCGTTGATGTGGTGCGGAAGCCTGGAGAGGGGGTGTCAGCTGAGAGGTTATTGCGAGGTCCGTCCCAAAATAGCCCTCGTGTTGATTCATAACTAAACTAAACTAATTTATTTTCGAGTTGAATGGAGTTCAGCTCCCTATTTTGGAGCTATATGAGGAATATTTTGGGCCGTATAATTTCCAATCATCCCATGATGACGAGAACAACCCCTTAGATGACCCGCCCTCTTCTCCAAACTTCCATAAAACACTATCAGTAGGACATCTGATCCGATGGTGTACATTTGATATGAGCTTTGGTTTAATCAATTCTTGGAAGTTAGTCCATCAAATCTATACTTATAGAAGGCAATGTTTGCGTGTGTGTGTGTGTGTGCGATGTCCAGGCGAATCTATAGCACTTACAGCCATGAAATTTGGCACAAAGTTAGACGTAATGGTGACTCAATGCACCTTTGAAGCCAGAATTTTAAAATTTAATCTAGAAAATTTTTTATTTAATGTTTTGTGTTGTTTGGGTTCATTTTTGGCACGTTTACGGCTGTAGTATCTTTTCTAATGATCGTTGAAAAACAATCAATGCACCATCGGATAGAACAAACAATTTTCGTTCTAATGAAGTTTGTTTTGAATTTTCAACATAATTTAATGACTTTTGAGAAATTTTTTAAATAATAGTCACTTTTATGGTAATTTTTGATAAGGATTTCTTAAAATTCTCAGATCTGACGTTCTAATAACTCTATAATTTTCATTTTTTTCAGCTTATAACTGGAGCGTTTCTGTCGGATTTTAAACAAGAAAGGTTAAAATATCTTATTCCGTTTTTTCAATTAATTTTTCCCTGAACAGTTCAAACAGTTTTTTTGCTAACGAGAGTTTCTCCGGACAATCCTAGAATGTATTGTTGCTTCCTCGCAAGATGTGACGTAATATGCTATTTCTACAATCTGATTCCTTCCGGTGACGTCATTACATTCGCGTCATTGTCGAGAGGGAAAATAAGCGGGAAAATCAATAATATTTATCTTTTGTTTTGATTTTATTTTCCAAACATTTCATGTCATTGTGGGCATTTTCCCCCATTTTGTCGAAGTCCTGATTCCACGGGCAACGCCGTGCGCGTATTGCTAGTATAATATAAAAAAGCCTGCAAGCTTTTTCTTGCACCATTCTTTAGCCCCTTAACATGATCTTCGGTGGATGATTTTGGTGTTTTCAGATTCGTCAGATCTACAATTTGCATTGCGTACAATAAATATATAGTCAGGACAAATCGAAGTTCTTATGTTAAGTCTATGGAAGAAAGCTTCGTCTTCACCAAAGTCATAAGGAGACTTAAGTGTCGCTAAGCTACATTCATATTAAGTTGATAAAAATGAATCGGAAAAAATTCATGAGATTAAAAGTGCTCATCAGCTTCATTTTTGTTATGTTCCCAAAGGTTGAAGACCAAACGTGAATGGCGAACAGTTCTTGTCGAATCATCGGCTCGATAACGTACAGCCGCTAATCACAAACAAATAAGCGTCATCAGTTTGTCAATATGAGGTCATAGGGAAATTCAACCTCTGGGATTTATCAACAGCACTTTCAAGCATTGTGAGGCTTTCTCTTCCAAGCTAAATGGAACCATGACTAATTCAGGCTATGATGCTGGAATTCAAATAATAAATTGGAAACCAGGGGCGGCTCCTTCATAGTGACTGCGTTACTGCAGCACCCTCGACTTTTTTCCATTGCGTAAATTTCGTCAATTTATATTATTTCTCATTTAATGCTTAAATCTATCAACAATCGAACCAAATTTTATATTAAACGATTTCGATCTTCAACTAAACCACAAGTAAATACTGAGGAGGATACTATTTATCCTGTATAATTTACTAATAAATACTGATAAGTATTAATTTTATAACATTATTTTTAAAACCTATGTCTAAAAAGTCACACAGGTTGATTCAATCCCGGCCGAGGAATTCAACAACGGCCGAAAATGGTTTTCCTTGATGCTCTCTCTCTGTCGAGTTAAACTGCTTTATGCTTTCATGAAAATAGCAAAAAATATTTGTCGATCGATAGTTTTCATTGTGATCACAGATGCGCTGAAAGCGACTCTTGAGAATTGAAACTCACTCCTTGCTATTAAAATGGCTGCCACTTGTAGGATCAGGCGTCTCTGGGGAGCAATAACCAAGAAGAATTTGGGATAGGAACAACTTTCTCCAATTAAGGATAGCGACATATGCTTGTACAATTCAAGTCTTACATTCGTTTTCTTGGGGTTTAAATAAATGTTTATTGCTTTTCTTTAATGCGATTATATTTAAGCACGATTAAACACACAGCATCATGTTGCACTCGAGATTAAAAATTTTGTTATTAGATTTCAGAAATTTGCACGAATAATAGATATTTCTGCCCTTTTTATCCTTTTTTCCGCCTTACTAATATGTTTTTTTCTTTGACTTTATTACTAAATAACTTTTGGAAAAAAACATTACTGATTATTGCGTTATATTTAATTTTTTATGACTCTGGTTATAAACCAATTAATAAAACAAAGAGAATTATTTTTGTCGAACAAATTAACTTACTTTGAAGTATATTGTTAGATCAGCTATCCTGTGTTAGATGGGAAAGAAGCAAGTTAAATAGACATTTAATTCTGTTAATCTAAAACTATTATTAGGAACTTTGACATCTAACATTTAAATGCAAGAATTTTTACTTAATGAAACTTAAACGCATTTATTTAACACTTACAGTTTCCCTATAGGAATTTATAGTGACCACCGGGGTACCAAACTTAAAAAGACTAATTTATTTGTTTGTAAAGGGTTCATTGGTTATAAAATAAGTGCAGTAAATTCAGAATAAGTTCACAAAAATATAGTGAGACCACCTGTGATGCTCATGGCAGTGTAGTAAAGCGTTATTAGCTCTGTGCCATGAGCATCACCAGTGATATCGGCAAAAAAGAACTAATAGGATATACTGTGTGCAGTGTCTTTTCTTAACCCTTCTTTGCATGATTTTTTCTTTATTGGTGAAATAAATCAAGGTGTTCAAATCATGTTCAAAATTAAAGGAAAAATGGTTTAAAAAAATCTTAGTATATATTTATAGTATAAATTTAGCAAAAAACAATATGATGGAAATTTCCATCATCATGAAAAGTTAGATTAAACGCAAACTTTTTCAGAAATTGCTCTAAAAATAACAGAAACACATGTTACAAATTTTTCATCCACATCACTTTTTTAGCAATAGAAACTCAAATATAATAAAACAAAATTAAAAACGAAATCATACGTTTATTGCAACTACAACAAACAGCGGAATGACAACTTCAAGCTCGTTTTACTGATAGTGACACTTGCTTATTTTTGACAGCTGTGTTTTTTTTATGCAATGGATATTAAAAAGGTATCTAGACACGATCAACTTAAAATGATCAACTTAAAGTGAAGTAAAGTTCTTTTATATAATTTTTGGGCATTCAATGTTATGATGGAAATTTCCACCATCATGCAAAGAAGGGTTAAAACATTTAAGACAAAAAAAAATATTACATTGGCTGCAATTTATCGCCACCTTATTCGTTGTCTTTTGAGCTACTGCCCTACCACTCTCCTGTTTACGTTTTCCATAGCAACTTATGCATAGGCTTCTTTTCTTTCTGTTGTTGCTGGTCTTCGCAAAGTGTCCATATTTGAATTTGTTTGAAGAACAGTTATACCAGAGTGCCACATAGAAACATAAAGTCATCGCTAAACTGCCCAAGATTTTTATTTAACATTATGTGGAAAGATATCCGTGGCCCACGGGCGATATTCATGGAACAGAAAAAAAAAACTTTTGAGACCCACCAGTGAGGCTCGCGGCACAGAAAGAAAGCTTTTGAGACCCACCATTGAGGCTCGCGGCACAGAAAGAAAACTTTTGAGACCCACCAATAAAATTCTTGGCACAGAAAGAAAAGTTTTGAGATCAACCAGTGAGGCTCGTGGCACAGAAAGAAAACTTTTGAGACCCACCGGTAAGGCTCATGGCAGCGAACGTGTTAAAATTATTTATTCTTTCAAATTAAATTAATTATTAAAGGTCTTTTTCCGAGTTTCAGAGACTCCACTGTATAAAAAGGAAAAAATTGTAAAAAAAACCCTTCAAATTTCAAACCTAGACCGAAACATTATAGCATGATTCGTCTGGCTTGATGGCATCAGCCATTGCATTCTGCACATAACAATTTTTACAGCACGAAATTTACAGAAAGATTGCCAACCTTAAAACCTTATTATGCTTATGAAAGCGAAAGTGAAAATTCTGTTTTAAAGTTAATGTGCAAAGAGAGAAATTTTTATCATAATGTAAACATTGGCAAAAACCCAATTGAAAGTTTGGATTAAATGATGATATTGGTTTGAATTTTTATACAGAATACAAAATCATTGTTAGGAACTGCGTTTAAAATTAATTTTGAAAATTTTATTAAAATTAGAAGAAATAATTGTACAAAGATAAAATTATTATCACTGAAAAATTAATTTCTTAAAAAATTTAAAATGATGCAAAATGGTTTTTGTCCGATAATAGGTTCCGATTTTATAGAGGAAGAACGTTAAAATTTCGGCTAATTTCTTATTAGTTTAATTTCTAATTAGAATTTCGAAAAATTTTCAAGAAGTAACTACGTGCTGCTAACAAATTTGGTAACTCTATGTTCAACGGTCTTCCCTGTAGATCGTTGCATTGTGTACGTTACGCATGACATTGCTCTCTGTCTGCTTGCTTTTTACATCACATAATTTCAGAAAGTATGCCAGCGTGAAATTCTTATTATTTTAATTTTATAACAAGTATTGGAAATGTTAGGAATCCAATACCTGGTTTTAAAAAGAAAATTACAAAACTGGGACATTTAAACTGGAACTGTAATTCCTTAAAATTAGGTAGAGTGCATAATTAAAAACTGACAAACGTCATGAAACCAATAGCCTTTCTGAAGTTTTTCTTATTTAAGAAAGGTTTTTTTCCTACAGTGTTTCAATTATTGGATAAATTCAAGCCACAGAGGGAATATTATTTGACTATTAAGTCATTCCCACGACAGAAAATTTATCCATATTAGAACTCCGATGGCGGGTGGCACTTCGAAAAAGTTCGCCATTCGAGTTCTCTTCCATTTTTTCCATTTTATTTGTTTAATCTTAATGTAATATAATTTTTATTGAAGCATTATTTTTGTAGTTTGATTCTATCTTAATTGATTAGTTGATTATTGACAATATTGTTGATGCAATCACTGGATGCTGCTGCGTTGCGCGCAAAAGGTATATTGTTATTACTATTGTTTATTTCTTCTGTTCTTCTTCTTTTTTGTAATTAATTATCTTTCTTTTATATTTTATTGGAAGTTGCGCATTTTTGGGCCATGCTGTTTAATGCAAAGTTTAATTTTTAATATCTCTTGTTAAATTATTCCACTTGCACTCATGAAACCAATAATGCTTTTAGTTTTAAAACGATAAAGAAGTTGTGTTTGTATTAGAAACAGAAGAAATTACCTCGAGATTTAATTTGCAAATAATAATAACAATGCCGAAATTTCAGCAAAACAGGTTTTACATTCAAATTTCCTCATCCTGTAGATTTTATTCGAATTCTATTAAAAGATTGCATTCGCTTTTAAAGCACTAATTAATATGCTTTCGTAATTCAGTGAATTTAAATTAATTGTCTATCTTTATAAAAAGAAACCATAGAGAAAAAAGAAAATTATGCGTTTCTGTGATGAATATGAACTGGCCATAACATTCCAGGCAAATTAAATTTATCTAACAGAAAAAAGTACCTATTTTTAAGAATGTTACCTCAAAGATGCTACTTCGCCAATTAAGTGTATAATAGAATAATATACTTTAAAATTTTAATGGGTCAAAGAACCCTATATTTTAATTAGTCGAAAGAAAACCTTCAAAAGTAATTGCAACGATCATTTAAAGAATTTACTAATAACTTCCATTTTGAAATTTTTTAATTCTAATATTGCCGAATGATAACTTAAATTGTGCAAGGTATCCCATTTAAAAAATTTTAAAATAAGATACATGAACTTAAATTACTTACTTATTATAATTGCTAAAATTCTACCTTATCAGAAGTAATTGACCAAAAATATGTTTTGAAACATTGAAAGCCCTTGAAATAAAGCCGTTTGGTACAATTAAGGACATAATTGCTTTGCATTTCCATTAGCATTTTGTAATTAGGGAATAATATTTCTATCAATTAAAGTGAAAATTTTCTTCTGGTCACAAAAAAATATTGTTTTTCAAAAAAGCTTTCAAATTTAATGATTTATCAAATCAACAAGTATTTGATGATGCACAATTACGTTTCGAAATTAATTTGAATTGCGATGATTTCAGCTTCATGGATTTAATCTGATGTGATTTTTTTTCTTGTTTATTTCCCTTTGATATTATTAAAACCTCACAACAAGTAAATATCATTTAACATCTCTTTAGTCCTAAAAAGAACATAGATAAAAAAAATTTCAATAGCTTACGTTTAAGAACTCCGAAACTTTCCTAAATTAAAAGAAATATATTTGAGTAGTTAAAATAGTAGATGGCTCCGTTTTCAAAGAAAAAATTAGTTTGTTTATTAATAATAAAAGGTCTTTGTTTATAAAATAAAAGTGAATGTAATATTTTCGCCATAAATCTCTACCTAACCAAAACATTTTCTAACATCTCTTTTTTCAAACTAGAAACAAATATTATTCCAGAAACGAAAGTTCCATGAATTAAAAGAAATGTATTCCACTATTTATGGTCATATGAGTATGACATCAAGCGAAACGACTCCACTGCAAGACTTATAGTTGTCAAATTCGACATTGGCTAAATGCTCTCCGACATGTAATGACTTATTTAATTTAATTTAATTAAAATTAAATTAATTGGTGCTGTCTCCAAATACCTGAATAATATCTTATTTTTAGTCAAAAGAGTATAACGAATATTGGGTGAATTACATTTGGCCTATTTTCAGCCCACTAATGAAAACGCAGCAAGCTAAGAGTAATGCATTAAGCAATCACCCGGCCGCATATTTACAAACCCTACCCTGATAGAACTGAGGCAGGAAATCGGACAATATGATTGGCTCGCTTCGCCGAGAGCCGATGACGTCGTTCTTTGCTCTCGTGCGTGTACTTTTCATTAGTATAATTTCTTACAGTGTGGGGTGTTTTATTTTTTATGACATTTTAAAAAATAATTTCATTTTTAAAAATATTACAACCCACGGAAGAATGTTTTCTGTGCTCAACTGTGGGAAAACGGAGAAGAAAAGTAGGACGACTCTTGTTTTGTTATGATTGCTGTACACTACGTGCGAGAGCTGAGAACGACGTCACTGCTCCTCGTAGCCAATGATATTGACTGATTTCCTGCCTCAGTTCTATCAGGGTAGGGTTTGTAAATATGCCACCCGGCCTAGATTAAGCAATTCGGTGTATCTAAATGACTTGGTCATCGCGAATAGAAACACGGCTGGTCAGTTACGAAATTGTCATCATCATCCCATGCATCAACCCCTTCCTAAGAAGGCATGTTCCGTTATCGGTGATGACTTCACCACTATTGTTGTAACACCAGATGAAGCGAGAACCCACATACTGATTCGGGCTACTTCTCATCCTCGTACTCGCTGTTCTTACCCCTAGGGGACAGTAACTTAGGAGTACATGGCATTAAAAGAAGGAACACATTTAAGTCAACTGGAATTAAATTAGTTATCAAAATATTTTTCCTGAAAACTGAAATTTCGAATACATTTATAAAATTTCGTTAAATAACGTTATAAGTTAAAAAGTTTATTTTCTCCATCATCGCAAACATATTATTTCTTGGAAAATTGTAGACAAAAGAAGAATTGTAGACACTTGTATTCATTTCAAATTCTAGCAAAATTAAGAATGCATGTCTCTGAAAGCGATTTTTATTTCTCTTCAGAACTGACTTTTCTTTAGTAAACTCCAAGCAATTTACTTCTCTACAAAGCTTCATTTATTGTGTAAAGCCATGGGGCGAATGCCAAAGTGGACGAGCGTTGGTCAGAAAACATTTCCGAAATCAAAATGCTTCTCAGATGCGCTGCTCACAACAATAGATCACTGCCTCCGGTGGAAAACTTAAAATCCACCAAAACTTGTAAATTCTTTTTCTTCCAATGACAGAAAACGAGATTTGGAGATATGAAAGAAAGGGGAAAATACCATAAATTGAAATAAAATGAAAGCCCCTCCAGTATTACAGGAGTGGGTTCTTCACTCAGGGAATGGACGTTGTATGCGACTTCTATAAGCACGATTTATTGCTTTGAAGTATGATATTTGCCATGCACTGCTAAGTTTG
>BGPR01000066.1:191543-211916 GCA_013235015.1 Araneus ventricosus
TTCTCGAGGCATAAACTGCATTTACTGTGATCTTCTATACTTATAAAAGGCAATGTTTGTTTGTGCATGCGATGGCCAGACGAATCTATCGCACTTACAGCCTTGAAATTTGGCACACATGTAGTCTTAATGGTGAGACAAGCACCTCGAAGCCGGAATTTTAAAATTTAATCTCGAAAATTTTTTATTTAATATTTTGTGTTGTTTTGGTTGATTTGTCGCGCTAATTTCTCAATAAAATGGTTTTGAATAATTGCACGAAAAAAGTAGATAAACCATCGGAAAGAGCACACGATTTCCGTTCTAATTAAGTTAGTTTTGAATTTCTAACGAAATTTACTGAATTTTGAACAAAATTTGAAAAATAGTCACTTTTATGGTAATTTTTAATAAGGATTTCTTCAAATTCTCGCATCTGACGTTCTAACATGTCCATAATTTCCATTTTTTTCAGCTTATAACTGGAACATTTCTATCGGATTTAAAATAAAAACGGTTAAAATATCTTTTTTTCGTTTTGTTAAATTAATTTTTTCCCTAAACAGTTCAAACAGTTTTTTGCTAGCGAGATTTAACAGCGAGAGTTGCAATTTCATTGGCTGGTGCTTGGCCTTCCTCGCGGCAGGTGACGTCATATGCTTTCACTTCCAGCATGCATTTCTACAATCCGATTCCTTCCGGCAGGTGACGCCATTACATTTTCGTCATCGTCATCTCAATAATATATACATTTCTGTTTTGATAAATGCCATTATCGCAAAGAAAACTAAACTGGAAAATCAATAATATGTATCTTTTGTTTTGATTTCGTTTTCAAAACTTTTTCCTGTCATTTTGGGCATTTTCCCCCAGTTTGTTGAAGTCCTGATTCCACGGGCGTGAGCGTACTGCTGGTTGTTTATATTTTCAAGCTTCAAAGTCAGTTCATCAAATCGTTTGTATGATATAACGACTTCATTTTGTTAATAGCCATATTTTTGAGTCTGACGCTACTGGATCTATACTAGCATCCGCAGCAGATTCCATACAGAAGGAAAAAGCTACCCATACAATATTTGTAACGCCCTTAAGGAAACGATTAAACATTACATTCGGATGGATTGCTTACCACTGGTGTGAATTCAGGAAACTCTTTACCGGTTACAGGTGAAAACTTCATGCATAAAATATCACTTAATTAGAACGGAACAAATATCATAAAGGAAACCATACGTGTATTCATGTATTTTTAAGGAGCCCTCGTGCATTTAAAATAGTTTTCAAATTCTAGTTCAAATTACAATTACACTTCCTTATTAATGAGATCATCATTCAACTGACTTGTCTTTCAATGATGACGTGAATTCCATCAAAATTCGCAAGTTACAAACCCATCCGGTGGCTGAATGGTGGAAAGAGTCCATCCCACAGATGTCAGGTGGGTGATGGTGCGTAAATCGGAGCGCGTACTCACCTCCCCATTTGGTTATCATTATTCCACCTAGATATTCAGACTTGTAATTATAGCTGCTCCCTTTCTGAAACACTAATAATCTATGAGACAGATTCCGAAATGCATTATGCATTACCACTCAGATGCAAAGCGGATAATCATTGGCGGTGTAATGCACCCATTATCTACTTTTAGCACAATGAAATGGAATACTTTGCTTTAAAATCGTTGCAAAATCCTATTAAAGATGGTCAATCAAATTATACAGGGTGAACACAAATGAAGTGACTCATTTCAAAAATTAATTTTAAAAAACTAAAAATGTTGCAACTTAGATTTTTTTAAAATAAGAACGCATCTTAAGAAGTTTTTTTTTCAGGTAGGTAGCATGCCGTTTCGGTGGTCTAGGGAGTCGTAAATTACTGTGAATCAAAAAATTTTTTTTGTACCATTTTCTGAAAAAATATTAAAACTGGAAGAAAAATAAAAGCATGTGTTTGTAGGGAATTTTAAGCTCTTCAATTAGATAATTCATATGTAAGATGAAAACTGAAGATTTTTCGTGATTTTCAAGAAAAGCTAGGAAAAGAAACCAGAAAACACGCATCGGCTTCTGCTTATGGGTAGCCATTGCGAACGGAATTTTCTCGCTGTAACAAATTTACAACGGCGTAACGCCTCGTTACCTATCTGGAAGAAAACGTTTTGAGATGCGCTCTTATTTAGAAAAAAACGTAGTTCCAACATTTTTAGTTTTTTTTATTAATTTTTTAAATGAGTCAGTTCATTTGTATACACCGTGTATATTTTTCTAAATTGATATAGTAATATTAACTAATTATTAGTTTAACTTAATTATGACCTCAGAAAGACATTTCCCGTAGAATGTTACCTCATTTAATCCCAGGTATCGTTTGAATTATTTGTCCGCTTTTCTGCAAATGTGTGAATTAAATTCATTTAGTTTCAGATAAAAATGAAGGTGTATTTTAAAGGACAGGCCTTTTAAAAACTGCCAAATTTGCCTAAAAGATCTAATTTGAAATATCTGTGTAAATACAAGTTCAGAAACTATTTTCTGAAAAACATTGTGGACAATTCAATTCGTTAACTGTTTCTGAAAATATATTTCTTTCAATTCAATTTATAAAAGCATAACTGTACCACTTTCAGATTTCTTCTTAAAAGAGAAAAAAAGTGAACAGTAAGTTGGTTAGTTTCCTAAATTTAATTTCCTATTAAAATAAAAACCACACGGATAGCTTAACCAATTGAAGCAATATATATAATAAGACGTTCCATAAAAACATGAGCCCATTTTATTGCAGATTAACTCTTTACTTCTTTTGCTGTTGCTCTACAGAATGATACAATATTTTTAAGTTCTCTCGAAGAAACTAATAACTACTGAATGACTTTAACAATCGAAAGCATTTCCAGACTTGTCTTTCATCGTCAAATGTCGATAGTTTCATGCCCAAATATCCATCAACCTATTATTCATGATTAATTATTAGCTAATGATTGAAAACATTTTTCTTATTCTTGTAGTAGAACTGCTGTCCGCCGGGAGACACCATAAGTACGTGGATTAGAAGCAGCCTGATAAATAAGCGTGTTCTCGAATCCTTAGTGAGTAAAAGTGTGGGGTTGAGCAACGTCCACTCCGATGACGGGACATACCTCTTGTAGGAGGGATTTGGCCGGGACCAGTGATGGACTCCAGGACCCTACCCTAAGTTCCCGTATTAACGTCGTGATGACTATCATTTATTTGACCCCCGTTGCTACTGAAGAGCGGAGGGAACTCGACTTTGTGGTTATCGTAAAACTACAAAGATATAAATACGGATTAAGGGAAGTTTTAATGGTGGAAGAGTTAAAAATACAGTAGAACCCCGCTAATCCGAACTAATTAGGACAGGTGCCTGTTCGTATTAAAAAAATTCAGACAATCCGAAATTCCGATAAAAATAGAAAAGAAAAAGATGTATACTGAAAAAAATGTAAGTTATAAGTACTCAGTACTACTATCTCTTGCATTCTTTTGTTCAAAAGCAATCGAAAGAGAATATGTCTCCCCTTCTCATTAGAATAATGGATGTGCTTCTGTATGAAGTGATCTTATCTTATGGTGAATTGCATTAGTTTCTTCAATGTGTACAAAATTATGCATACTGAAAAAGTAATTTTTTGTTATTAGTATGTGTATTTAAATCTTTTCAATTACATATAATTTTCGAAAATAAAATTGGTTCGGATTAACCGGAATTTCGGATTAACTGTAATAACAAATAACGATGAGGTGTAAGAATCCGGCGGATGATGTAATCAGAGGCCATTCATCCATGCAGATTCAGAACCAGAATAGGTTTTCTGTAGAGGAAAATGACTTTAAGGTCTGAATTTAAAATGAATTTTCCTCTAAGGCCTGAACCTACCCCGGAATATATTGGAAAGAAAAACATTTATCCACTTCTTCTTTCCAATATATTCAGGTGTAGGTTCAGGTCTTAGAGGAAAATTCAAATTCAGACTTTAGAGTCTTTTTCCTCTACAGAAAACCTATTCTGGTTCTGAATCTGCATGGATGAATGGCCTCTGATTACATCATCCGCCGGATTCTTACACCTCATCGTTATTTGTTATTACAGTTAATCCGAAATTCCGGTTAATCCGAACCAATTTTATTTTCGAAAATTATATGTAATTGAAAAGATTTAAATACACATACTAATAACAAAAAATTACTTTTTCAGTATGCATAATTTTGTACACATTGAAGAAACTAATGCAATTCACCATAAGATAAGATCACTTCATACAGAAGCACATCCATTATTCTAATGAGAAGGGGAGACATATTCTCTTTCGATTGCTTTTGAACAAAAGAATGCAAGAGATAGTAGTACTGAGTACTTATAACTTACATTTTTTTCAGTATACATCTTTTTCTTTTCTATTTTTATCGGAATTTCGGATTGTCTGAATTTTTTTAATACGAACAGGCACCTGTCCTAATTAGTTCGGATTAGCGGGGTTCTACTGTATTTTTAACTCTTCCACCATTAAAACTTCCCTTAATCCGTATTTATATCTTTGTACTTCTCAATTTTTTTCTTGATGATGCAACACTTGCGCACACCAATTAAATTGCTTCTATTATTGTTTGTTTTGTCTTTTTAGATATTCAATCGTAAAACTACCATAGATTTGCGATACAATTTATAAATGATCAAAGATAGTCCACTCAAAGTGACATTTCGATAAAACAAAGTTCTTAAATTTTATATTCAATCCTATTTATTAAACTTCTTAAAATATACTCCGTTTGTCTTATCTGCATTTCATTAACCAACTCGTCATCCACTTTTAAATGAAATTCTTTCACGACTTTAATGATCTCTCTAAATACTCTTTTCACCCTGTTCACTGAAGGAATAATCGTGTCATTCAGCCTGTACCCGATTATTCCCCTAAATGCCCTGCAAATATCCGTGAGCTCATTTTGCTGAGCAAATCTGGATGAATGATGTTGACAGAAGGAGTTACAGATCCACTCGACGGAAGACTGTATCTTTCTGTCTCTTCCAGAATTAATTACGCATCAGGAAAGGGCTCGCACTTATCAGAACTTACTTGACACTTCTATGTTTGTAACTTCAGGTACGATCGACTCAGAATATGTTAAAAATGGAAATGAAGGGACATGTTAATCAAGGCAATTCAATTTGTGTATAGGAATAGAAAATTTCGCGGCTATTTTATAGAAAATTAGCTTCTGTACTCGCGGATCAGCACACGTTTATCTGTTCTATATGTATGAAAGAAAAAGACAAGCACATATACTTGTTCGTCGTACGGTTTTCGAATTCTAATATTCAACCTCTTAAGAGGTTTTAGGACCCTTAGTCCTAATTAATAATACCTAATTAACTACTACTCTGAAGCTTCCCGCACCGGAAGAACGACAAATACATGGAAGAGAATTCGCCTAATAACAAAGAATAACAAAGAGAGTACATGGAGGAGAATTCGCCTAATAACAAAGAATAACTAAGAGGGTGCATGGAGGAGAATTCGCCTAATAACTAAGAAGGTACATGGAAGAGAATTCGCCTAATAACTAAGAGGGTACATGAAGGAGAATTCACCTAATAACTAAGAAGGTACATGGAAGAGAATTCGCCTAATAACTAAGAGAGTACATGGAGGAGAATTCGCCTAATAACAAAGAATAACTAAGAGGGTGCATGGAGAAGAATTCGCCTAATAACTAAGAAGGTACATGGAAGAGAATTCGCCTAATAACTAAGAGGGTACATGGAGGAGAATTCGTCTAATAACTAAGAGGGTACATGGAGGAGAATTCGCTTAATAACTAGGAGGGTTCTGGCTTCCGAGGAGGGCATAGTAATGGTGTGGGTTGAATTATCTCACTCCGATGACGAAACGTACCTCCTTCTGGAGGGATTGGGCCGTGGCAGGTGATGGATATTAGGACTCCGTCATTTCTTATTTTTAAAACATTTTATAATTTTCGACTTTTTATTGTGTAATACATTTCACTATTATATTTATTACAGAATCTTATGATCATTTCTTTGAAATCCATTACCAGATGGCGCCGTGAATAGGATCAAAATTAATCTAACTAAGTTCTGAAAATATTTAAATATTGTGTTTATATCGAAAGAAGACAGCTGCATAAATTTTCAGAGCTCTAGTACAGCAGAAAACTAATGATTAATCGATTAGAAAATTAGATGTTTACAAACATAAATGACGTTAAGTAAAATAAAAGCGTGTAGATAAAAATAAATCTTAGAAAATTATATTTATTGATGGTAGCATAAAAGTTTATCCGAAATTATTTATGAATTTAGACATTTCTGCTATAACGCTTAGTTTAGCGGAAATGCAACGCAAGTTTCTTTCTATATCTTAATAGTTTAATCGCTAGGGTTAATAATTTTATCATAATTGTATAATTCTACATAATTTACTTGATTGGAATATCTACGAAAATGAAGATTGTGCATTGAATTCTGTTTATACAATTTATACCCACAATATTTGGTGGGAGAATTTATCCTTATTCATACACCAAAATGGAGAGAATCATATTAATTGATTTGGGTATCTGGGTAACAATCTTACGGAGATTTCTGAGATGCTTATACAAACAATACCTTGGGTAAGTTTCATCGATATTAACTGCTACGCACAATGCATTCGCAAAGAAGCTTATCTGATTATTAAATTGCAATTGTGAGAAGGATTTTGGACGCTGCAACAAAGCAGAGAACTTCTGATTTGATAAAGATATCCTTTGACACACTGTTTAATTATCCTTGGAAGTAATTTCGTTGTTATTTCCAGTTTAATATTGAAATTATACTTTGCAGATGTCAACAATAGCGTAATGAATAGATAAAATATGTTATTGTGGCTCTTATTTTTCTAGTGACAACGGAAATTATATCTGAATAATGAATTTGAATTCTTACAAAATTAAAAGAAACACTCTCCAAATATCAACAAAATTGTAAATGTGATTGCGGCATGTGTGATTCTAATGAACATCATTATTTATTTTCTTTACTTTTAAGCTGGGCATTCACGAGAAGGTTAGCTATGCCATTTGCCCTAAGACCGGTTTTTTCTCCGCCCATTTTAGTGCGTGGATGAGAAGTCGCCGGATAATCTAACGGGTTCTCGCTCCCCGGTGGGCATAGTAACGATGGTTTGAGTTACCTCATTGCGATGACGGAACGTTCCTACTTCCGGAGGAGTTAAGTCTTGGCAGGTGATGGCTATTAAGCTGGGCAATCACAAGAAGGCTAGCTATGCCGTTTTTCCTAAGACCGGATTTTTTTCCCCACCCATTTTAGTCGAAAAATTAGGCAAAGCATTCACGAATGTTCCAAAGTTTGTTTTAAGACAAGGTTCAAAATCGCAGAATTCCTGCCACCCAGACTCCTCTTCCCCCCTAGCCGGTGATTTCGAGTTTCATTTCTAGCCTCGAAGCGAGGCGTCAATGTAGGCAGATACTTTGTTTTGCCGTTACCCTCGCATCGAGGTCTCAAATTGGTTTGGGCGGATTGAGTTTTGGATCTTAAGTTCTTTTGAATTCCATCACTTCGAATCATTTGCTCCAGATTTGACAGTTTTTGACCTTGACGATGTGTTTTTCCTTCCCGTGTTCCAAAAATTCCATTGTGGAAGAGCGGTGAATGGCCTGCTTTACTTTCTCGTATGGGTGAGTTTTCTGTTTAGTTTATTTGCATTACAGTAGGACGTCAGCCATAACAGCCGACTTCTGGTGTTAATGCTAAATCAATGGGAATCTTCAAAATTTCAGAACTACGTTAGAAGTTGTTAATTGATGTTGGAAATAGAGTTTTCTAATGTTATGGCTTAAGGATACTTTATAAATATTAAATTTTGTGTTTCTGTGGCTGTAGTTCTCAATGTTTACTTTAAATTAAGAGCCTCATTTTATGGAAAGGCTGCCATAATTGTTCGTTATTGCTCTTTTGGCGACATCTAAGGCTTGTTTGGCGGTTAAATTTTTAACCAAGCGATTTAACTAATTACAATAGTTCTATTGGATGAATTAGATATTTATCTTAGAATCGTTCGATCGTTGGAATTTAGCTTTTTAAGAGCTTTTATGTAACCGATTTCGATAAAGAGAATTATACGAACTCAAAGAACACAGAATTCAACGCTTTGTGTACTAAAGAAAGAACTGATTCAAACTTGACTCTTGATACAGTATCCAAATGGATTTTGCGATTGCTTCAATCGGAAGGTTACCGAAGACAGTATGTGAACTTAAAATAAACAAACCATAGAACTCGATAACACGAAATGTATAGATAAAAAGTATTGCAATCGTCAAAATTTAGACCTCCAGATTTTTAAGAATCTCCACATTTTATATATGTGATTTTTTAATTTTTTAACTTTCTTAAATCATTTTTAACGACACCTCATTTTAATTCTTTCTACTTCCTTCGTAATAAGCGCGCTAAGACTTCCATTTCGAGTCACGACTCTTTCCGGGAAAATTCCCTTCTCTGGGTACTTAAACTTTCTCTGCATTCCTATCTGCTCTTTTTGATTCAAGCATGTAAGCCGAAAACAACAGCGAGCCGCTCAGGCGTAACTTTTTAAATTCTGGTCATGGATAATAGCAAATTATGATTCTTTTACGTACTGAAAATTAACCTAAAGTATCCTCAACGATGAAATAAAGAAGATTAAGCCAAATATTGTCTCTTCTCTGACTAAAATGGAATACACTTCACCTTTAAAACCTGATGTTACGTATATTTACACATATTATGAACCGTTTTTACTCTCTTAGTGAGAAATTTTTTGATATGTACGTCTCTGGCATCCTATCTGTCAACACGAGTAAGAAATGCAACAAGCTAGACGGATGAAATTTATTCCCAATCTTTACATTAAAGTTATAGAGTTCTATAATATTTCAGATTAAATCGGTTATAAACTCTTTGTTCTTGTACATGTAAACGCGATAACTCCAAATCACAACAAATCAGATAAACGAAATTTGTATGAATTTTAATTTATTAAAATTATATTAGTGCCCCTTTTTGAAACAACACCAGGACTATTTTGGGACGGACCTCATAACTTTTAACCGCGATCAGATGACGAAGACGACACCTGAGAACAAAACATTCTATTGCACAAAAAAACTCTGTTAAAAGTGAACTATCCAATGATACTAAAATTACAATATTACATTCATTGGTTATTTTGTAATAAATTTTTATAATCAGGGCAAGATCTGTATACATTGCATATATAAAGCTAAAACAACCACTCCAGTAAAATTGACAGATTTTATGTATAATTTGAAAGAGAATTTTCACCAATGTAGATAGTTTTAGCAATCTAAATATTCTTGAATATTACGACAGTTTTTCTAGATATCTTTTCGAAAGAGTATTACTCTAAGTGAAGTTTTTTCAGAATCAACTTTATAAAAGATTTTCCAAAGTCAAAACGCAACAGCAGAATAGCTGTAGAAGTACATAATAAAGAGAAATCGACCAGAGAGATATTCGACTCCTATTTTAAAAACCAATAATATCCTTTTCGTATCTTCAAAATCACTCAGCAAGTTTGTTTCTTGTTGAATTTTCTATCACATAAACCAAAGAAAAAAAAGAATCCTAGTCATTGTTCTCTATTATTCTGAAGAGGGAACTGCAATTCAGAAATCGCAATTTCTCCCTTCCTTCCAGAAGTATGTATCGCCATTGACTACAACAAAAACGTAACATGACAACTTCGTGGGCCTAAGTCACGTCTCCAATAACGTTATTCTATGAGACCATGGATTGCTGCTGAGATATCCCCAGAGCAATTGGTTAAAACCCGGAGCGCCGTACGTTCTATGGCCTCCCAGTAAAGTCCCCGTCACTCTTAATCAAAGGGAAAGGAAACTCTAAAGGAATTTAATCAGTTTGAGAAGAATCTATCATTCCTGTTTTTTCATCGTTCGATTCGAGAGGTCTTTCATCTCTTGGTGAGTTTTGAGGGGAATCCCTTACTTTTTTCTGTGCCATCAGGGAATATTGCGGTTGGTTTCAATTTCCTCCCATGGCAAATTGTGTTTAATACAATTTCCTGATGTTTTATTAATTAAAAGAGGCAACAGGCTATTTTTAATTACTTTATTTGCCCTGAAACAAGTTCACTATTATTGCCAAGATTTTTAAAGAAAGGTTAGAAATATATCCTTCATATGTTAACAGGTTCGTGTGAACTTGCTCTGTCGCTAATTTTAACCTTATAGGTGAAAGGATGTGTGAGTCTAATTCAACGATTGTAAAATTTATGATAGTAAAAACTACAATTAAGTTACTAGAGCAATTATTTTAAAAGACAAAAAAAATCTTTAAACGAATTTACTCTTAATTCGCGTAGTGATATGTCTAGTTACATCATTCACATTTTTGACTTTTAAAATGAATTTCAAATTATTTAATAATTCATTATTAAAATAATTTATTTATTATGGTTTTTATTTGAAGTATGAAAGCTTTAAAAAATGTAAATAAACAATTTTAAGTTTTTTTTATTACTACTTTATATTACTTTATTAATTGTAGATTATTATTATAAAAGTCTTTTCCTCATTTCTTGACCCATGTTAGAGCAAAACCGTTTTATAGAAGTGAAGGTATACTAGTTGTTTCCTCATTTTTCGTTAAATCGAAACCACTCATGCATCGAATTATGCCATTTTCAAACCCATAATCTAATATTAAGTCATTTCTACACATCATATTTCGATAAAAAAAAGGGACGAGTAATCCATTAACATCTCAAGTATTCTATAAACAATCAGTCTGATTAATACGACAACACACTCCCAAAACAAAATTTGCCATCTAATTAGATAGTGGAGAAAACAAAACAGTTAAGGGGTTAAGGATACAGGAAAATTTTTACGAAAGTTTTTCTCGAACCGTTTTAAATTAAGGTGACCAACCGTCCTCCTTCGGCAGGTTCTGTTCTCTCTCGAAAAGTAAATAAATTATGTTAAAAATGTTTTTATTATGCATTTATAATATTATTGTGTATTCTGAATTATTGTAGCAACGAATAAAATCTTTCTTTTAATTTACGATATTTTTTATCTTTAATTTATTTGTGTCCTTCTTTTCATTGGAAAAAAGTTGGTCACCTTATTTGAATCGAAATATATGTTATAAAAATTCGGGTATATGCTGAATTATCTGTAAATAAAACTAATTTTTTCAGCTAGAACTAGCATTTCCTTAATAGCAAATTTCGACTTCAACTCGGCTAGCGAAAATTTTGGCATCATCGTCGCCATTCAGAGTTTTCAAAAATAAAACGAAAATAACAAAGAAGTGGAAAGAATTTATCGCTTTCATGCGTTTCTTACATTATGGAAGTATAGTAGACTCCGCTTAATGTAATCGCTTCGGGACTTAAGAATTTTGATAACATTAACCGATTGATAACAATAACCTAATTAGATAAAATCAACTATATTTTTATCACATTAAGGGAAAAGAAACAAAAAGGGAAAAAAACTTGGCTGTCTATAATTTATTTCAAAAATAACATTTCAAAAATTCATTAATTGTTGCTTGACAACAATTAGTCCTTAACAGTTCATTTATATATTGTTCGTACTCGTATTGTTTTTTAAAAATTTGTTGAAAGATGCTGCACGCCGCGTTTCAAAATATCGAGTGCTTGCCTCGTTTCGACGTTTGTTGGAGGGTTTTCTTCAACACATTCGTCCCAGTCAGAATATATAACTCTTATTACTTGGTCTTGCTTAAAAACAGCTTGGAAAATTTCCAGGTCTGTTACTGTGGCAGCTACTGGAATGTCCTCGTCAATGGACATCCACTCTTCATACTCTTCCTTTTGCATGCCTTCAGGAGGTTCAATGCCAATAACCGACGCCCACGTCCTTGCCTGCTAAATGGACGTCCTTCAAAGAGAGGTCATGAAAAATAAGTGCCGAAATTCTTGGAATGTGTAGGGGAAAGAAGCCCCCAGATATTTCTTTACAAGTAGAGAGAGAAATTCTACGAACGCCAATCGTTAACGCTGGTTGAAAAGGAGGGATCGGTCAATTCTCTCTTTCTAAACTGATAACATTAAACGATGTAGTGATCACACTAACCGAATAATTTTGTGTACTTTTGAATATGTTGGTTCGGGACCAGAGGTTTTGATAACATAAAGCGATTGATAACATTAACCGCGATCACATTAAGCAGAGTCTACTGTATAAAGTGAAAAATCAACAACTGATTTCCTGTGAAAATTGACCAATGTTTTCTTTAGTTTCATATGTGTTAAATTATGAAACGAGCAAATACAGAACTTTATGTCGAATTATTATATAGTGCTATTCGAAAATTCAAACGTTTTGTCGATAGTTAACAGAACCATATATCCTCGCTATGTGATATGCCCCCCCCAGCAGGGTGAAATGTACCAAGTTCTGAATATGACAGAAATTAATCTGATATTGATCGGTCTGCATTCTGCTGTTAACATTAGCTCCTAAAATGACGGTTTCAAATTCAAATGGCGAAAGCATTTATACGGTGCTTCCCATTTTTATACGTTTACAAGTATGTGCACTTAAAGTTGAAGCTACTAATAAACGGAAAGTTTAAGGGACATGAGGGGGGTATAACTTCCACCACTCATGTCACTAAAACTTTTCCGCAAAAATGCAGAAATTGTGTTATGTGTAGAAACTGGATTATCCCCTGGAAAACCGTTGATTCCACACCACTAATAACTAACTCATGAAAGTTTTATATGAAATACTTCTTCTAGTAGCATCGCTTTATATAGCATGTATGTAACTGTTAATGGGTCATTATTTTAAAGAAGCGACAAGTTTTCAAAACTACGCAATCTTTTCGAAGCTGCATTTTGATTTTCATAATTTAAAACCGTGTTCACATATGACAAGAAAAATAAATGATCCTGTATCTTTTTCTTTTAGTTTCCTGTGATCATTCACTCTCCGATTTTACATAAACCTTGCTAATATTAGCAGCAAATTTTGGTTCAAACTTGTAATTCTTCAATCTGAAAGTTTTTGATATGTCCAAGACTAGCTTAGTAACTTTCCTATCATATTTTATTACTATTTATACATTTAAGGCGAAAATAATCGTCACAATTTCTGAGTAACTGGTCAAAATATCTTTATTAATTATTTTTCAAATGATACACGAAACTGCTTTCTATGTCCATAAGAAATGGCATAAGATTCAGGGGTTTTTTAGTAAATCCAAAATTTATCAAAATCTTATTCTGCAGAAGTTTTATTCTAAAATCAATTAAAAGCAAAAGTATGTAGCTGGTTCACACCATTCATTCACATTCCCCATTTCCCTAATATTAGCATCATAAAAAAGTAAACTCTGTCTTCTTGGTATTTGGCTTTCGCGGAATTGGACTGAATGTTTCAGTAGCAACGTCACGTGGTTTGCTAGACAGCTAATTACTTTCGCTTTGTCTTTTTCTTCTTCACTGCTGATAACCTTCGGTGAGCTTCCTGAGGGAAACAAACTCAATATGTTTCATCCCTTTGCCCCGAAAACGCTATATATAGGAAGTTTTGAAATTTTATCCCACATAATGTATATATTATTATAAATCGTAAATATTGTACAATCAAACTAATTTATCAACCCATATCATATATAATATTTTATTCATTTAAAAATTGATAATAAAACTGTAAATACTTATTGAACCATATTATTAAATAAATTCAGTATAAATGGTTTTTAAAAACACACTTTTATTTTATTAGTGTACCAAAGTATATATATATGTATATATAAAAGAAGCAAAACATAATAGAAAAACAATAAAATAACAACGCCAGTCTGTACCGTGACCCTCCACAAACACTGCCACATCAACATCCGTCCTTCTGATACGTAAAATATTTGTTCTTACTTTTCTCTAATGTATCACATCGTACTTTTGTTTTAATTATTCAAAACTCCTCTCTCTGTTTTTGGTTTGGCATTAGGGATGAAAATCAGTGTTTTAGGCCTTACGGCGTAACTGATTGCAACAAAAGTCAAACTTTTTATATTTAGAAATTCACAATAACTTCATCCCCTGAAGAAACTTTATTGTGCTTTTATTGCGTTTTTCATTTTACGTTTTATACTATATATATATATAAATCATTTTACATTTCTTAGTTTTGATTTATAAATATTATGGCATTTTAAAATAATTTTTTTCTCAAATTCACTACCAAATGGCACTACTGGTGTGAAATCAAAATTTAATTACAGCTATCGTTTATCTGATAATAAAGTGTTCTAAAAATATCAAAATAGTGTATTGTCATCGACAAGTCATAAGATGTCAAAACTTTAGCACATAAGGAAGCGAGTGACAAATTGATATTGCGAAATTCTATATTTACAAGCAAGAAACAACTCAGGTTAAATTACTGTTTAGAAATAGCACCGTCGCGATAACCTGGTTGTAAAGCTCGGGATGGAACATCCCCAGCCGAAAATCCTTTATGTTTAAGAAAAGATTCGATATTAAATACAGGATGGGTCGAAGGTCTTTGCGTTGGCATGGATTGAAATTTGGAAAGTGAGGCGATCGATCAGGTGCTTCGTTATTTCACTAATCTTCAGAATTTCATGCCCTATTTTTAATAACCCCTACGCAGATTGAAGAGGAGATATTGACTTAACAAGCTTAATTTAATATGCACAAATTTCAACACCGCAGTTTTGGAGCAGATTTATGCATTTTTTTATTTAACATGAGTTGTTTCAGGTTTGTAAAGATGGAATTCGGTAATAGGTTTTTTAAATTTTTTAGACTTGTGTGTATTATTAATGGCAATATACTTTTTATTATTTATATATTATATATTTTTCGAACTTAATTGTCAATTAACCGATTAACATGATTAAATTTTCATTCATTACTCGTGGCGCCACCTGGAGGTGAATTTAAAGAATGATAAATGATTTCAAGACTCCATAATATTTATGAAAATGAATTTTAAATTAAAGACTTTAAAGTAGGAGATAGTTAAAATAAACATAATTTCTACCAAATAGCACACTAATAAAAATAAGTTTTTGAAAACTCTTTTTCACCAAATTTATTTTACACTTTTACTTAACTTATCCCATGATTGTAAATACGACATTTTATAATCGATTTTTTATCCATTCTTGATGTGCTTGAGTTACGAAATTTTTCATACTTCTGCGCTCTCAGTGAGAGTATAGTATTTTATTTTTTTCAGAATTTAATTATCAGTTAATCGTATCAGTCATATTTTGATTCCGTACGAATGACGCATTCTCGTAAAGCATTTAAAAATTGACTTCAGAATTCCCTAATGTTTAAAATTATGAATTATAAATTAATGACTGAAAAAAATTATTAAATGAAGGAAAATTCTTTTTAGTTTGTTAATAAAGGTGGATTTTTAAAACCTTTCCTTATAATTTATTTACAAATATATCCCTAAAACTGTGTTTGACTATACGCCACCTACAAAAGTGTTGACTTCGGTTGAGAATGTTTGCTAATCACGCACGAAAATAAGCCTTAATCTGGCTTCCTCGAGATATTTAGCATGTTTCATTATATACATTTTCTACGCAAGTGTCGACAGACTCAAGTCTCTCCCTGCTATGAAGCCTTCCAACGACTAAGTAGGTGAAAGTGGCGAGAGTGAATATACTGTTGAGAAACTCACTCCTCTCTGACGACGATACTTCTGAGAATATTACACACCTTGTTGTGTCTGGTTTAGACCTATTAATAAAGGAAACAGAATGTTATCCCCTCTAGTTTCTCGTATATTTCACATAGGCATATCACTTACAACTTGCGGTAAAAAAATTATTGTTTAGAAAACCTTGACGAAAGAAAAGGAGTCACGATTTAATCCTTAAATGTTCTGTGTTGCTCTTTAGAAACATACCCAATTTTGTCTTCTAAGATCTTGAGAATAAGACTGAAGCTCTAATGCCTGTCGTTTCTACTAGGATACATGCTGAAAATGTTATTAAACCATTTTACAACATGATGGTA
Organism: Araneus ventricosus; assembly: GCA_013235015.1. Lineage (NCBI taxonomy): Eukaryota > Metazoa > Arthropoda > Arachnida > Araneae > Araneidae > Araneus > Araneus ventricosus. Next base: position 207,628 of record BGPR01000066.1, read on the forward strand.
GCCTGAGCGCCGATGAAATATAAAAATAAATTGATGTTTTCCACTTGCAGCTTCATTTTCTTTGCTTCGTTTGTATGCTGGATAATATCATATTTTATTCTACAATGTTGAAGGAAATCCCTTAACTTAATTATTAGTTCTTAAAATTCATCTCTGTTTAAAGGAATTTTATTTCTCAACTAAAACCCAGTGTTGCCGACTGGAAACAAACTATTTTTTAGCCATAAACAAAAATAGGATATTTTTAAGTATTTTTCATGTTTTATATAAGAAATGAGAGTCAAAAATATTTTTAAATAAATTTTTAAAAACCCTGGCATATAAGGTTTAAAATTTACTCTCGCTTTACCGAGTTTTCGATTATCTGAGATTAATACGGTCGCAATCAACTCGGATAATTGAAGTTCTACTGTATCTGCATTCCGCTTTCTCACCTTTCCTGCTGGCAATCCAGCCTATTATTTTATTTATCATAATTTTGGATTGAATAAGCATACCATTAGATATCAGCGTCAGTCATATGTGTCAATATGCTGATAATTTTAAAATACATCTTATTTAAAAAGAACGAATATAATACTTGAAAGCAATTTGAAAGTGTGTGGGGGCATAAAAATATGTGGAGAAACTGCAGGTTTGTAGTGGTTTCCTACCCCTAAAGGAGTTTTTTGTAAGAACGTGCATCGACAAAAAAAATCATCTTCGCCTATCTTTATATATTGCCAAAAACCTATTTTTAACATTTATTCCCGGGCTTCAATACATGAATGAAATTTGGATGTGGTAAGATCATATGAATTTGAAAGGGATTGGCGAATATTTGTGTAGAAATTTGTCCAAAACTTCAAAGGACTAGCTTAGAAATAATTTCATCAAGAAGTTTCTTGAAAAGGATTTTTTCCTCTTTCACAAAGAAATCTATTTTTAGAAATATGCACGAGTGTTTACTTCTTCGTAGTAGCCATGGAAGGTGGTTACTCTCCTCCTGAACATTACCGAGATTGAATATCAAAATATTACTTATTTTTCGATATGAATTCATAGCTTACATATAAAATACCAAGAATGAATTTCAGTTTCAACAGAGAATATATATAGTTCCTGAATATAGTTCCTTTCCGCGGAAAGAAAGTGAGTCTATTTTCTGCTACATCCTGCGATTTTCTCAAGCTTTGTGTTTGCTTAATACTATTACAGCGTCGAATCGTATTATACTAATAAAGCCTTGCCTATAAATAGCAGTTCACTGGTTCAGCGGTATTTGAACACGTTTACGAACGTTGCATCTAAAGCTATCCAGAATAGGTTCAGGCTTAAGAGGAAAATTTTAATTTCGGCCTTAAAGTTGTTTTCCTTGACAGAAAAGCTATTGTAATTTTGAATCTGCCTGGGTGGAGGCTTCTGATGAAATCATCCATCGGGTTCTTCTTCCTCCTCGTTCTTTTTCATTCGTTTTTTGTTAATATTATTGTATTTTTACTTCTATCCCATTACATTACATTACATCACCTGCATCCCCTTGTTTAGAGCCATTTGGTTCCTTTCAGGTTTGGATGGATGGAGGTGAATTTTATTTTTTAAGAAGGGACAAAAACAAGTAACAGGTACAAGAACAAATGAAAATGAAAAAGAAACATACACTGGATAGAACAACATAGAAAACAATACAAAATAGAAAAAAATACGTAGAGTAGCCGGAAGTGTGTGTCAGTCTGAGTGGATGAGTGCTCAATTATTATCCTCTACAATGAGATTGTTCTCATCACATATGAAACGCATTAGGAGTCGAAGTCGCGTTCTTGAGAAGGTGTTTGTGAGAATGTTTTTTAACCACTGTAATTTAAGTGACACTGTTGGAGTTTGGAAATACCAGGAGAGGGTAAACGGACATTTTGTGGCGTAGTGAATTTGATCTCCTTTTTCTCCGCACGAGCAGTTGTCATGTGTTCGAAGATTGAAGCGAAGAAGGTATGAAGGGAAAGGCCAGTGTCCTGTAACGAACATAATCTCTTCTCTATTCTATCCTACTGGCTTGTTTGAGACCCTAGGCACTATATCGTGTGTACTGCGGCCAGTTTCTCCGTTATCCCAGTTGTCTTTCCAGATGCTTAAAGCAGCTGACTTAATCTCGGCTTTCAGGTAGGAAAGTGGCTTAGGTTACTTCTATCACAGTTAAAACTTTCCTTATTTTGTTTTAATATCTTTGCATCTAAAGCGCTATTTTAAAAAATTCGTTAGTCAGAGGCTTAAAGCTGGACATTCATTCACAAGCGCTCCGTTCTACTCAAATTCTGATGGAAGGGATGGCCTAGTGGTAAGATCTCGGCTTCGGGACCAGAGTGTTCCGGTCCTGAAACCCAGTTCCACTGTAGAACCGCCGTGTATGTGAGCCTGTTGCACTCTAAACAGACGTATTTGGTCAAACGTTCTCCCGCTGGTGCGGTATGGAAGCTTGGAAAAGGGGACCAGGAGTCGTCCTCGTCATCTAACCGCGGTTCAAAATCACGAGGTCCGTCCCAAAATAGCGCTCGTGTTGCTACAAAACAGGACGTTATTAGAAGTAAACCAACCCGCCAAACCACTTTAAAATAATAATTAATTAATTAATATTATCAAAAAATTGTAAAAAAAATTTATTATTTTACAATTTGGTTAATTGATCTTCGGAATATTCCAATTCATTTCTCCCCTTGATATATATTACTTAAATATCGTGCTGATGCATAATAATCAAGAGGTTACAGTCCAATATTCTGTATAATATTCTGTAAGGCTTTCGTTTAAGTAATCACATACACTGCCCGCAGGGAGGCTCATGTGCTAAGTCCCTCCTACAATTCGCATCGAGTTCTTAGAAGACAGCTTCTGGAGTGGGCAGGAAATTGTTTGTGCCTCGTTAGTAAAAAGCAGAAATACGAATAAGTCGGTATCGGTGTAGGATGTTTTTCATGGCTGGCTGCGTGAGGTGTATTGATCTCTCAAAGCTCCAGAGATAGTTTGAGTATTAAATTAGGCAATCGCGAGAAAATATTTTCTGTTACTAAACATGTTTGCAATAGTCAAACTGTAGAAGAAATTATGCTGTCTTATTCCTGTTTTTTACAAAGTGAATACGGTAGATATAACTCATAACAGGTATTTAAGTACAGAAGAACCCCTCTAATCCGAAATTCCGATTAATCCGAATCGATTTTATTTTCGAAAATTATATGTAATTGAAAAGATTACCTGAAAAGATTTAAATATACATACTAAAAACAAAAAAAAACTTTTTCAGCATGCATTTCGTGGCTGAATCACTTTTGTCTAAACGTGCTAGCACATTTAATTTGTCTTTTAGTGAGCATACACTATGTTTCCGTTTATTTGGCGTAATTGAAATGCTTAAAATATGAATTAAAATTAAATAATAAACTTAACGCGATCCACACAAAACAAGTTATTTCGATTTTACAGAAGAGAATGACGTGTCAGGAATAAGCGTGTTCGTACGGAAATGAGCTAGCAGAAAGTGGGTAATTCATTTCTCGGAAAATTTGGGGTTGAACAGGTAGAGATTGCACGTGGAGGAAGAAAGAAAAAATCTATTCTCTAGCCTCAGCCGTCACGATTCACTAGTTTCACGAAATTTATCCCTTCTTGAGTTCGCCTTAAGATAAGGTCACTTCATATAGGAGCACATCCATTATTCTAATGAAAAGGTGAGACACATTCTCTTTCTGTTGCTTTTGAATAAAGAATTCAACAAATGGTAGTATTGAGTACTTATAACTTACATTTTTTTAGCACACATCTTTTTCTTTTCTATTTTTATCGGAATTTCGGGTAATCCGAATTTTTTGTAATCAGAACAAACACCGGTCACAAGTAGTTCGGATTAGAGGGGTTCTACTGTGTTTAAGATAAATGAAGAAAACTCTTGAGACACATATCTCTCACACTACTCGCAACTAACTACCATAAAGCCAAAATTTTGAAACGCATTGAAATTTTGTCTTTTAAGGCTATTTATGTAAAGCTACGATATTTTTCATGGCTAGAATGCGTGAGGTGTGTTGATTTGTCAAAACTCCAAAGTCAGTTTGACGATTAAATTCGGCAATCGCGATAAAATCTTTCCTGTTTCTGTACATGTTTACATTAGTCAAGATATAAAAGGAATTGGTATATCTTATTTCTGTTCGTTTAATGAAAATGAATACTATAAAAGTTACGCAAACAGAGTTCTAACTATTTAAATGGAATAAAGAAAAGTCTTGAGACACATACTTCCGGCACTACACGCAACC
>BGPR01000066.1:214584-289264 GCA_013235015.1 Araneus ventricosus
TGGATGCAGGGAGTGTGGAGGAATTCATTGCTCCCTATTCATTTAACTGTGCTTTCAGCAGATCTCAATCAAAATATGTGTTCTCCTCGCAGGTTGCATGCAGATATTCCATCCTTCTGAAAGCACCATTTTTAGCCTCAAGCATCTTTTGAGTGCATAGTATAACATATCGCTATCGTAAAGTCAGGTAAACGTTATAAGTGGCGGTATCCTGTAAGAACAAAGGTGCAATAAATCCATTAGCCTTCAAACTACCCTACAGAGTGGGCACTAATGTTTTACTGTCGAACGAAGTTTGTCGGTTATCTAGAGGCTCTAATGATATTGAATGATTGATCTCTTTTTCATTAACGAGTATTAATTTAATATAAAAATTGCAATTTTAAAGAATTAAAAATTCTTATATTAATTGATAAAAACCATGAAATTTCTATTAACTGACAAAATTCTACATTTATAATTGTCAACTTGAGTAATTGAATTTTGATGTATATTATTAATATTTTACGTAATAGTTATTCAAAATGTGTATGCATTTTCTTTAACACCTTTTACATATTCTAATAAAGATTTTACAGAAAATGATTTATATTTGTATTTGAGCAGACACAAATTTGAAGATTTAATTAAGTCATAACTCAGATTAATTCATACATTAATTCTGATAGCAGATAATGTGCTAATTAATTGGAGTTAAGGAAATTAGTTATATTTCATATTAGTTTTTATGTTTGATAGCTATTCAAAGCGTATACACGTTTTTGAGATGCGCATATTTTTAATTTGTAATAAATGCAAATTGTTTTTCATGAGATAGTCACGATTCAATATAAAGTCATAAAATATTTTTCTAATTATGCGGTCAATGTACTCTATTTCAATCATGGCAAATCTTGATAAAAAAAAACTAATACATTTTACAGCTTAGCAAATTAACATGTCATTTCAATTCTTCTTTCTGAGAAGTCCTTGCAGACAATCTTTTTTTCCAACGAGAAGAAAAGATAATAATACCAGAAACTCTTTACTGCTGATTCTTCAACTTAATTGGCATGCTTACATGCAACGACAATACACCTCAAATATATTCTTTCTAATAGCTTCAAGCTCATGTTTTATGATTTTCCATTATCCAAAATAAATCATTCCAAATAACATTCATTTACAAAATTACGAAGGATAATATTTATTGTTATGTCTGCCCCAGATTTATTTATCTTAAAATTCGCAATTAGTTTTTGCAAATTGAAAAAACACGCATATACTTTTTATTACCTAAAACATAAACCTCCGCTCCTATCCTTTTAATGTGCTGTTTTCTTTCCCTTTCACGTCAGTGTCGTGCCGGGAAAAAAACAACCGAAATCAGTGAGAATGCATTAACAATTACAATTCCGCCCCTAATACTGGAGGCGCGTGATCTAGTCACACACGAGACTTGTTTATAGTCGTCTCCATAGTGACAATGCTCTATCCACAGACGCAAATGCTCTGCACACCGGAATCGGTCTTCTTCACCCAAGTATAAAACGGAAATTCCCAACCCGATCTTCTGATCAGAAGATTCCAAATGGAAAATTTTCAGAAGAATCACGGAAATGAAAGGCTTGGGAAATATTCTGGAAGTAGTTAGCCCATAAAAGTTTGATCTGTGTTTATACTATCGGCGGTCACAGGTAAGCTGATTTATGCCTTTTACCACGTGGACAAGTCGATCAGGAAGTCAATATTACGGTTCCAAAATAGATTCTAGTCGATTTATAAAAAATAATGGAAGGAAGTCACATTCGTTTTACTCGTTATTGGAGAATTCATCAAAGCTATTTACTGACATAATGTGAACAAATACCTATCTTTCATAATTTAACCCAATATAGCAACTCAGTTGCAATAATGCTGAGTTTTTCTTTCTTTCATACTGTATTTAATGCTACGGAGAATGACCCAAAAATATAACTAATCATCCATAAAAAATAAATTATTTATAACAAGATTATGAATAAATTATATTAAGATAAAATTAAATATAAATAATAATTATTTAAATTATATTAAAATAAAATTAAATATAGATAATTATTATCTAAATTAAATTAAAATAAAAAGGTTAAATTATATATTAGATATAAGTGATATTAACAGAAGTTAAAATAGTAAACAATTTTTACATACTATTTATTCTAAAGCTTTACACCTATAGAGTTTTAATTGTGGATACATTGGCTAACTACGTTTCTAAATTTAAGCATGTTGTAAGTATTTTTGTTCCAAAATTTTAAGAGTAAAATGCAGTTTTAGGCAGCGAAAAATCATTAATTTATTTCTGTACAATGAAAGATAAAATTTTAAAAAATAATTGCCACATTGCTTAAAAAAATTTTAAATATTGTAGCAGTTTGCATTGAGTGCAAAACTTTTTGTATCAGACTTTCATATCTAATATAACAAGGAAGCATGCATGGTAAGAGAAATATTACACTTAAAACTATGTATTTTTCATTCCTAATAGAAATTAGTTTAAACAATTTGTATGTCCTAGTTAAAAAAAATATAATAAAATATCGACATATATTATCCCTTGAAGTTTACTACATGATTACGATAGTTTTTGAATTATCATTGTACTATTTAAAAATATGAATCTATAATTTTCTATTTAACAATGTGAGTCACGAACAACACATATTTGCTTGTGTAACTCATCGAAATAATTTTTTTGAAGAAATTATGAATAATTTTTATTAAAATCAGAAACATGCAAGGAGAAAAAATTCTCCAATATTGTTAAATTTTTCGCGATTTTACAAAAAATAACAAAAGAAACAAAAAGAGTCTTTAATGGCTGGAAATGATTATTTTACAAAGAAATGAAACATTTTAATATTATGATTAGCGCAGAATTTTTCTTTCTCTTAAACAATGATAGAAATTCGAAAAGCAACCAAGATTATAGGTTATAATTGTCAGATATTAATAAAATTGCTTTTTTTTCTTTTGTATAAAAGGTTGCTTCTGTTGACAACCATATTTCAAAGCCTTTCAATTTCTGAAATTAAATTATACCAAATTTCATGAGTACGAAATTAACAGGTTCTTAGTAAATAACTTTTTGTTGATTAAAAGCTGTAATGATTAAAAAGCCTTTTATTTTACTTTGTGTTTGCAAAAATAAGAAGATATAAATTTCACGTTCATATTTCAAAAGACAAAAGCTTACATGAATCAATAAATAATTTTTAAATATTCAAACTTTCCAGTTAAATACTATTCAAACAGTATCTTCAATTTTTTAAGCATAATTTTGTGGTAAAACTGCGTAATACATTCTTCGAATAATCTTAACAATTTGGATACCAAACTGAGAAAAATTGCTCATTTTATTTAGTAAAATCGATTAAATAACACGAGATAAAAATTATAAACAAATTACAACAGGAATTATCAAAAGCATTTGCAAAAATATGTATTTTTCAATTAATCGCCAAATGAATTTCTGTGCCATAGTAGATAAATTAAAAAGTCAATAAGTATTTTTATTAGACGTGACATATAATTCTTTTTGAACAGTAATTTTTTTAGTTACAAAAACTCTTGTTTTAAGCATTGTAAATGTTTTCTTTTATTTTATGCCTTTTACCGAATTCTAGCAAACCTTTCTTTATCCCATTTTAGTTCACTTGACTGATTAAAAAATTTAAATTTCTAATTTTCCCAAATTTCGGCTTCTTAAGTACATTATTTCAGTAAAATTGACCATATTATTCGTTTTTATTACGGACTTGATGTATTTCTTTGCAAAAGAACTGATGAGGCTCATTATTTTTCAAACAAATCATCATATTTATAAAAATTTATATTGTTTCTCCTTTTTAAAAATATTTATTTAAAGCAATGTTGTTTGATGAGAAATTATTGTTTAACTGACTATCAACCAATCTTAACTGTTCTACACATTTTTATACATAGTTTATTCTAAATTTTCCAACTAAACTTTCTTGTTGGGAAAAACCTATTATTGTTCGGATATTTTGGTTATTTTTCGGATATTTTGTTCTTTTTTTATAAATGAACAGTAAAAATATGTATAATTAGGAATATATATATATATATATTATAATATATATAAATTTATATATTTAAGAAATAATTGTCTTTGAAGAATTATCTCCATTTACGTCCCTAATAGCTCAAGATCCTCTACGATATTGTTACGATGTCTTTATAATATTGTGTGGCAATCAGTATACCCAACAACGTTGAGGAGATATTGTACAATATCTTGCGCTAACAGGGGTTGTATATTTACTATAAAAACGATTATTAACTTGTGAAACAAAAAATAGAGAAAATACAGAAACTAGAAGAAAAGATTAAAAATCCTGAGTATACTGCTGATTACAAGCAGACTAATTTCAAAATAGATTAATAAGACAAGTTAAGCAAGACAAGATTATTTCGATATTTATTATCTAGATTTCTATAAAGGAAGCGCGATTTTGAGTTCAGTCTATCGCTAGCAGACCTAGTTTAATTGCTTTACTTGTTTTTTTTTTACTTTTTAGTACATTAAATTTGTTTGATTGATAAAGTAATGCAATCACCAAAAATTTGACCTTGATGAACTTCGATGTTTTAAATCTACTTCGAGTCGAAAAAATCAGCTCCAATGTGCCCACCATGTAACTGTCATATGAATGTTCACCATATACTATCATAATGCCCAAACTTTAATGCCGATAGTTTGCAGTTTTTATAACCTCTTCAATTTCCTCATCCAATTTACTTGCTAAAACACCCCATGTTCAAATTCTTGCATTTTTGAAGTTCATAAGATTTTATCCACTGATATAAATTATGGTTTTTATTTTACTCAGTACTTTTATACTTATTTCAATCAACCACTAGCTTTATTTCCTTTACGGTGATTCTTTCTCTTTCGTTCGGTGAAGCATAGTTGAATTAATGGCTTTTGCGCCACAAAACACCTATCTATCCGAAAAACCATTGATTTGAGTTTTGTCTATGTGCATGTGAACACTGTAACTAAAAAATCCAACAAGTTAGAGGGATGAAATTTACCAAGTGGTCTTCAAATTTTGGGCCAAACTCGAAAAAATAAATTACCTTTCCTGATTATGTATTTGGTTTTCTTCATTTAACTATCAAACTAAGAAAAAATGTGTCTTTTAACTCTTACGATACGGAAACGTCCCAAACGTCTTTACAAGCAAACGACGGCGGCCGTCCGAAAAGTCCGAATATCTCTGTGAAGTTTCCACTCCCTTTTGTTAAGTGTGATAGATTTCACACTCTCAGCTCACACTATCTTCGTTAGAGTGGCTCGCCCAGAAGGGTTTGGGGAATAGAGGGTTTTCTTAGAATTCGGAGAGTGCCGGCTGTCATTGCGGTTTTTGAGAGGGGGGAGTGAATTTTGGTTATCTTTTAAAGAGGAACTCGGGCATTCCCGTATTTTGAGGTCCCTCTATTCCAATGGTCTTAGGAACCAGAGGGTTAACAATAGGGACATTGGCATTCACGCTCAGTGAAAATACTGATTATATTTTTATTGTTGCCTTTATTTTCACTCCATATAGTGAAAATACTAAAAACTTTTATTTGTGTGCAAGTTGTCGAGGCTGTAACTAATAAAATTCGAAAAGAAAGCAAAGGCAGATAAAAAAGCAAGACAATCAAACATTAAGACAAGACATTAATCAATGATAATCTTTGAATATATCCCTTTTTTAAAAATAAATATAATGATGGCTTAAAAATCGCTTTCTTCATCTAACAGATTTTGAATTTACCGCCAGAAAAATTCAAATTTACGAAAAAGCAATACTGCTATAATAGAATAGGTAATTTTGGATGCTTTTATATTACTCTTACCATTCGACAGCGTCTGGTTGTGAAACTCGTAAGAAAAATCCCTTTTCAACCACAAAATATAAGTTACTTCCTAATATGGAAACATACGAGAAAGTTCGGAAAAAAGGGTTTCTTTTTAATGCTACCGAATCACACCTCAAATAATTATTCACATATTAATCCTCTGTACTTATAAAAGGCAATGTTTGTGTGCGTGTGTGTGAATGTGTCAGCGATGTCCAGTCAAATATATCGCGCTTACAGCCTTGAAATTTGGCACACAGGTACCCTTAGTTGGGGACTCAATGCACCTCGAAGACGGAAGTTTAAAATTTAATCTAGAAAATTTTTTATTTAATGTTTTGTTCTGATTTGGGTCATGTTTGGCACGTTTACAGCTGTAGTATCTTTTCTAATGATAGTTCAGAAACAATCGATGCACCACTGGATAGAAAAACAATTTTCTTTCTAATGAAATTTGCTTTGAGCTTTAAAGGTAATTTACTGAATTTTGAGAATTTTTTAAAAAATAGTCAGTTTTGCCGACAAAATTTTGTTTTCGTATTTACTGCATCAACCGTTCTAATAAAGTTATCTCTTTCATTTTTTGAGGTAATGAATGAAATATTCCCCCCACCCCTGATTTAAAGCAAGAACGGTTAAAATATCTTTTATGATTAAATTTTAATTAATTTTTTTTCTGAAGTGTTAAAATATTTTTGCTGCATTTTTCCCTCCTTGATTCTTCTTAACCAAGGTCGCGGTGTTCCATTCCCAGCATGCATTTCGTCGAAACCAAGTGATGTCATAATCCCTTTGCTTTCAGCAAGATTTTGAAGAACGATCGTACCGTCTGTCGTCTCGCCGACAGATCATGGTTTTAATTTGTTTGTTTTTATACTTTTTGATATTCGATGTAAAGGCTGATATCTTTAGTTTCAGAAAACATGTTCACCCTGCGTGTACTTTCGCTGAAACTGAAGGGAAAAAATGAAATACGACCTCAAGGATCTATTTACACATGTGGCTTCAAAGTTTAAACATGAAACTGAAGATTGTAAGCTTTTTTAAAAAAATTTGTTGAAATTCAGGATGTCACGGGTGAGGGTACTGTTAGTTGTTAATAACTAAAGAATAAAATTCCCATGCAAAAGGCAGGAAGTTAAGGTCTTTCAGGAAATAATTGGACACCTTTTTGGTCAATGACCGAAGAATCGATCTCATCCGGATATCAGTCAACTCAATTATGTTGAATGCATCAGTGATCTTAAAAAAACTAAAATATCATGGCCAAGTTAGAAATGTCTGCAAAGGTTTGAAAAGATTTTGCATCACGAAATTCAATAAAGTTATATAAGTTTGAAAAGAGATAGCCGCTGTGAGAACCGCTTCAAGCTACGAATCGATTTTTTTTCTTGATGATATTCCTCGAATTTACTTGTTTCACGTACTGCATTGAGTTTTCTGTCAGTTTTGATATTGCTATAGATACCTATTTAATATACTCAGTCAGTGTGACAAAAAATGGGATTAACTCCTTTATCTTTATGTTACAAGGCTTCAGGCTTTTACTGACATTAAATACATACTTTCGGATAAATATTTAATTGAGAATTTCATTGATAATTTCATATTTTTATTCTAAAATATATATTAGGTCATTATAAGCACAATCTAGCCATCATAGAAAGTAATTGCATTATTTTAAAAAGTTTACCCTTAAGGTGCTGTAATTTGTCTCTGAGAGTAATGATGTTGTTTTTCAAATCATTATTTTTAACCCCATTGCTTTTGCATTGGATTCATCATTATTTTTAGCTTTGGTGAATTGTAAAAATTTCATTCCTTATTTCAATTGAAAAAAATATTCATTCAAGTATTCAAATATTCAACTAGAGAGATTTCCACAAAATTGCCATCCTTACATTTTTGCTTTATACTGTAAAACAAGTCCGACCCTATGTTATGCATAATATTAACAGATACTGTTTAGATAGTGGTGTTACATATTGTATTCTTCTCAAACAGACTCGCTTAAAATAATAATCTTTTTCTTCTTCGTTACAGAAGTTTCTAATTTTATCCATTATATTGCTTAATAATTCAATTAATTACAGATTTTTATAGAGTCAAATCAGCATAAAATTTCTGCGTAATTACTCAGTTATATTTTAATTTATTCAGAAAAAAAGACAAACTTAATCTTCCATTTTAAAATTCTTATAGTTTCATGATTTTCCTTTCTGTTGGTATTTGCATCGATTTTATACATATGTTTTTCACGCATTTGCCTATATTGAATGAATTATTGTTAATTTGCATAATTATTTCCGTTTAATTTATCCTTTTCATTCCGTACCTTTTCACTAACTATCGTACAAAATTTTTATTTATTTATATCTGTCTTTACCTGATTTTTAAAAATTTCATCTAATGGTAAAACCAATTTTAAAGCTATGAAAAACTTAAACTTAACTTTATTTTAAATAGAATTATATACTACTTTATAAACAGTATTTCTTTAATCCAACCGTTTTCTCACCGTATTTCCTTAGGCTGTTATTGAATTCTCATATCATCGAGAATTACATAAAGGCAAGTATGAATAGTAAAACACTTGTACGACTTTGCTGAAAAATTCCACTCGATTATTTATAGTACAAATAAGAAATTCCAATGATATATCCGAATCCACAGTTTATTCCCTCTAACTGTGTTTATGTTTGATTTATCACATTTTATCAATCAGACATTGTTCTTGAATGATCTGTCCGAGGTTGTCTTGCTTGTTATTTTACACTTTAAAGAGCAGTTTGTCTTAGATTGCTGATATGCCTACACCCTACAGAGGACTCTACGACAGGTTCTCATATATGACTACGATTATTTCAGCAAACGATATTAACTTCAACTCTTTTATTTATATGTCAAAGAAGTTAAGCATTTAAAAGACAAAGAATGTTCTGTTCTGCCTTTAAGAGTATTTTTTCGTCATAATTGAAGTATATAATACAATACAGGCGATTGGGTAGCAAAAGTTGGGGGAGGAGCAAAAGATTTACAGACACCTAAAAGTATTCCGGAATATGGGGGATAGACAACAAAACTTAAATATTTAGTTACAAAATTAGCTACCTTTCCGGACACTGTTGTTGTTTATTATAATTCCTAGTTTAAGGCAACTAAAATGAAATAAAAATTAAATTTTTTCCTCAAAAAGTGGGGGGTGACCTCCCCCGACGTTGCCTCCACTGATATAATACATTTTCTATAGAGTGAAGTCATGACATCATGATCACGAGGATATAAGTTTAGGATGTTCTGCACTTGTTTTATCGAAAATAGGATTTTAATAAGAGGAATGTGGTCAATGAAAGCGAATATATTATTGGCGTCTATTGTAAACCGAAGTTGCCGTAATGAATTCATTTTGCAATGAGTATGGTACAAATTCTTTCGACAAGGGACCTGTCATTGTTGGATGTAGAGAAAGATCCATAGGTAAATCAAAAAAATTATAGCAGTGATCTAAATGCCTGGCTCCAATTTGGAAGCCAAAATATCACTGGCTATCTATTTTCGGGAATCATTTAAGATTGATTAAAAATACTGAATACAAACATTAATACATAAAAGATACATATTTACATTAATTTCTAACTATTACAAAGGGGTTTCGGATTTGGGCTCATTGTTGTAGTTCTCCGCGCCATTCCACAATCCTAACGGAATCTTTTAGCCTTACCACCATAGGTGGCGCTGTTCTTATTGCGCAGGCGCATTTGTTACAAAGTTTTATTTATTGCGCAACTATCAAAAACAGTTTATATTTGGGATATTTTTTCCTGGAAACCATTTCAAAGAGAACTACACTACAAACATTCTGTAGGTGTAGACGAAAACTATAAGAAATTAAGACACAGTATTCTGGACAATCTTAATAACTGCTGCAAATACACTTCATCAATGACAAAATTTTCTCGATTGTAATACATACGATATCACGAAAAAAATGCTCTTAATTTTATTCGCCGTTTTAGAGCCAGTTGAACTTGAAGGAGATTATCCCATAAATTTGGTGTTTCGACACCGAATATATGGGATTTATTTAATGAAATTATGATGCAACATGATGTCACAGCGTAACTGCGGCACTTTTTGCTGCAACAGAGGTTAAAGATTTTTCGTTTGACTTCTATCACTTTTGTAAGCAGTTTTTACAAAACTCGTTACCGCCATCTGGTCGCGTCTTAGAAGCTTTGATTGATTTATTTTCTTCACTTATTTGACTTGATCTATGAAATTTTAATCAAACTTTTTGTTGTTGTTCACTGTTATGTCTAGCTTTACTATTGGCGCCTTTTGTCTATTTTTAATTGCATTTTGTATGACTTCATTTTAGTTTATCCGATTTGAAATCTAGTTTAATTCATTATTAGGCGAGTGTTTGCGAAATTTTGTCCTCGCGCTATTATACCAAACAAAACAAAATTCCCAAGTCATGCTTCATGGAGGCTTACCACCCTGTGGTAAACTACATAATTGCGAATAAATCACAATTTCAGAAATAATTGTAATAAATTATTTTATTTCTCCGAAGTAAGGACATCCTGATACGTCCAAAAAAGAAACCAGAAATCTTCAGCAATGAAGACCTGACTGACTGCAAGTGTACGACTTATCCATGGGCTGTCAACCATCCAAAGATTCTGGGGCGAAGAAGCCTAAAAAGCAGCCTCATCTCTTGCAAGAGATCAAGGACCACAAGGGGGGCATCAACTGCATGGTACTCAGCGACGATGGCTCTTTGCTCGTCACCGGCTCGGACGACAAGACCGCTCGCATGTGGAGTACCCTTTCAGACCCTACAGAGTGCCTGGGGGTTCTGGAAGGTCATGATGGTAAACTCAAATAATGTTTCTGAAGAGTTCGATTGTCTTTTGAGATGATTGTATGTGATTATCAAATGGTGTAGACCAGCGGTTCCCAACCTTTTTGGTTAAACGGGCCACTGTTGTGTAAAAAAATTTTGAGGCCCACTAACTAAATATGCAAGCGAAGAAAATCATATATATTATATGAGCGTATAGTTCAGTAATTATTAAAGCTTACTGTAAAAGTATTAAAAAATATATTGATTATAAAGCAAAAAACTATATTGTTATTATTTAGTTGTCACAATGCAAGAAAACTGAAAAACAAGAGGTCAAGAATCAAAATAAAATTCAGTGGAAATTTTGACATTGTTTATACCCTACGAGAGAGTCAAGATCTGGATTAAAATTTGACAGTTTTAGCCTCAAGTCTTTTTTCTATATTCAGTTTATTTCCCAGAACTTATGTTTAAAAAAACTAAAGTTGAGAAAGCGCGTTCACAGAGGTAAGTGGTCGGGAACCGCATGAAATGCCAGTTCCCATTTCGTAATTGCTGGATACTGTTGCCGAACATTTAACCAGAACGGGAACAATGATGTTCTAAAGAACGATTTTAGAACCTGATCACATGATATTTCAATTAACAATTCTATCATTTGATGGCGCATTCTGTTTTTTTATGTAGTTTTCTTCAAAAGTATACCTGATCCATTGGTTCTAATCTTCAATTTAGTAGTACCTAAAAGTAACACCTAAAACATGTATGAAAACCGCTTACTAACTTTCCTGGCTTCGACTCTTGACTAGCATTCCGCGGCCCACTAATACTCTGTCCACGGCCCACAAGAGGGCCGCGGCCCATAGGTTGGGAACCACTGGTGTAGACTGATTACATATAATGTTGTTGTTCAAAAATTAACCATTAATAAATACCATTAAATCATAGCAATCAGAAAAGTCATTGAAAGCATTAAAATGCACATTTTTGCCAAATAAAAATTAACATTAAATATTTTCACTACACTTTCTCCTCCATTTACTACTGCCGCACTTTCGACCTCAAAAAATAGATTTCAAATTTCAAAGTAACGTATTTCAGGTTTAATTTTGTTTAGAAAGTAAAATAATCATACGTAGGGGAAAGTCGATTAGGACGACGAGGAATGTAAGATGACGAATTGGATTTTTCTCGAAAATTTCCCTGGATTAATGCCCCAATTCTGGATCATCAAAGGCCTATAGCGACCAGCTACTCGTGTCACACCAAAAGATACCACCCTGTTATTAGAAAGTAGGCGGTACTGAGTTTTTGAGTTGTTCCTGCGCAACTTTTGGTTGTTGTTTCGAAAGGGATAGCGTTCACGGAGTACAGTAGAATCTCGATAATTCGAGGTGGGCGGGACCGGGCCTACCTCGAAATATCGAAAACTCGAATTATCGAAATCATAAAATTCAATAAATAAATAAATGAAAATAAAAGCAATTGTATATTTAAATGAAAAATGTACTTGCATATTATAACATAACTGCTGATACCAGAAGGTTAATTATATCTTAAAATAATTGTTTTTTTGTTTAAAAACATTGCTCCTATATATCGATCTCATATATATCCCGTTTTCTTTGGTAGGGGGTATTTCTGCCGTCGGCTTCGGGGTGCGCAGTGGACAAGAATTAAAACCAGATGTAGTAATTCTTTCACGTGTTGTGTATGTGTTGGTCATTATTTGGGAGCTAAATTGATTTTTTTCACTAACTCGGATTTATGGAAAACTCGAACAATCGAGACTCCAAATATCGAAACTCTACTGTAAATACTTCTTGATTTATTCATGTGATATTCGTAAAGAGCTAATCAAAACATTTTCAATGGTGTATTATTTTAATTTTCTTGATGAGCTGATACCTTTCAATGTTTTTTTGAAATAAGAAGGCGAAGTCGGGTAAGATAACGAATTAGGTGGAGGGTAAAGTGGCGAACCTCTCCGCGTTAATTTATGAGCTCGTCGTGCTACCTGAGTGCCACTTGCCCATCCTGTAACTCCAGTGAAAAATGATCATCTCATTAAAAAGGATATAAATGAAAACTGTGACACTTGAAGAAGGCTGAAGTTAATAAGACTAAACGCAACAAACCTGCTAAAAACTCGACAAAAAAGAAGGAAGAAAGTAGCTAAGCGACACCTCGACTTCTAATGTTTTGAGTCTGAAGACTCAAAACGTTTATTTGAATTTTTTTAAGTTGACGCTGATGGCAATCTGGACCCAGAGGACCTCGCTAAGTGATTGCAGTGAGCAAGGGAAAACGAAATTGGAATTCCAATGTTTTATGTGCACATTCCACCTGTACTGGCTGGGAAAAAACCCAAGACCATGGCGATGCGATTTTCGTAATTGATTTCATTTCCTAAGCTTTGAATCTCAAATTTCGACTGATAATATTTCATTCGCTTTATGCTGTTACTTTAGTTTGTATTATGTGCAATTTGTTATGATCAAGATGTGATCTCAACAGTTTTAAATAGTATTTTGATAGCATATGGATGTTGAGTTAAATTGTTATCTAAGTTCGTCATCTTACCCGACACCGTTCGCCATCTTACATGCACAGTCGGGTAAGCTGACGAAAATGACTTTTTTCCTAAAATGAAATTTTGGGGTCTCGAATTTGAAAATAAAAGTTTAAGAAAAATACAACTTTAAAATAAAGAGTTGAAGGAGATTTTGCCGAAACAATAATCCTCCAGCAACGAATATTGATGTCAGGAAAAATCCCCAAAGCTTAAGGTCGCCATATTACCCGACTTTCCACTACATGTATTGAATATTTGTATTTTATATACAATTTTTATAATCCATTTCAATGAAAATATTGTTGAAAAGTATAAATCTGATATACGAATAGTTCGACTTATGACCTGTCAGACGGAACGGAACTCAATCCTAAGTCGAGGAGATCCTGTAATTAAATGAGCGAAAATTATAAAATAATGATTTTATCGCTCGTAAACGTATGTACAAAAACGGCTTACTCAGTATAAAAATATGTAAATTGAAATTTGCTACTAATCTGCATAGTTTTCTTCACTAAGAATTATCTAAAATTAATCTATATAGACTAATAATTGATGGAATCCAATATCAGTAGAACATGACAATATATGATAACATAAAAAAATCATGGCTTTTCAAAACGCTTCACTAAACTTGTTAAAACAAGAAAAGGGCATTTCTCCTTCACAATTTTGAGTGGCAGGTGATTCTATTTAGAAATTCATTCAAATAGTTGAAATACTAGACAGTTAAGATCTGCGATTTGTGATTTTTCATATTTAAATTTATCTCATTTCTGATTTGTGTTATACTCAGGTTATATCACATGCGTTGCTGTCCATGAGCAATGCGTGATCACAGGATCATCAGACGCCACCATCCGTAAGTGGTTCATAGCCACAGCGGAGTGTCTGGCCATCTACACAGGACACAGCTCCAGGATATCTCGCCTTCTTTGTGTTGGCCAACTCATCTTTTCCACTTCCAGTGACCACACCATACGAGCTTGGCTGTTCGACCTCAGAGAGATATCTGATGATCAAGGCGAAGCGTGCATCAAAGTCTTTGAGGTAATTTATAAATCCGTTTTCATGTAATGAACATCTCAGATGTTGGATGCAAAAAGCTGCGACATAGCAGGACGAGTCTTCTGGCAACTTCATTAAGAGAAGGATTCCGGGCGTTGCTCCAGAAATGCAGTTATGTAGTAACAGTAGCTGACGTTCTTGTTTTTGTGTTCATGTTGCTTGTTGGTTTTATATAATGTTTTAGTTGTTTCAATAAAGTGTCGTTTTGCCAAGAGAGGCTGTATTATTCAGAGACTATTACATCAGATCCAAGAGAGGATCGGGTGGATTCAGAGAACTTGCTTAGTTTTTTAGATGTGTTGTCATGTTAGATGCAACAACAGAATTAAAAGAAATATTATAAAACTTCAAAAAAATCAGCGTGCTTTCTCATAGTAACTACGAATTTCAGTCTATCTCTTTAATATTTTGAATACTTCGCAATGCCTAATCCCATGCCATAAATGCATTGAGAACACGTACTTCGCACCAGCAGATAGTTGTTAAGCGTCATGCTGCATCATGTAAACAAATGAATTTGGACCTCCTCGTTTGAATTAAATAAGATACACGAATATAATGCAAATGATTCCTTGTTGTGAGTTACATTCCTTTATATTGTGGACATATCTGCAACGTCTCGTCAGATCATACATGGTGATTGTGTGCATCCAGTGTGCAAATTGCAAGTGCAGGTAGGAAACATTAAAGCAAGTCAAAAATACCTTAGGAAAATATAGCCGGAAACGCCTTTCAGATGAGCTAGATGGTGTTGTTCGCCACCGCTGTAGTCATTTAGTTCTGACTCCTTGTGAAGAATATACAACGGGTTAAGAATCTTGAGATGTCGGAGATATGCCGACCTTGTCTTATCATTATCGTTTATGATTAGCAAGAATCCCCACCGCCGTGCCAAATGTCCGTCAAATAGCTTATATTTTCGAAAGGGTTGTACAGACTCCATGAAGCGTGCGTGACTGCGAATGGTAAGAGTTATTAGTACTTCTTATGAAACTCGACGTTTGCATGCACTGTCCTAGTGTAAAGTATCGCCAAATAAGGTGTTTTCACGTGCTGCTGGTTTGTCATTTTTGGAAATTCCAGTATCTTCTGGCATATCTGAGGGGCTTTTCTGGTTATACATTCCATATGCTTCTGGCTTGTTTTCCCCTAATAGTTTGTCCCCTAATAGTTTGTAAGCTGAATTTTGAATCGCCCTGTTTATCTCGGCATTCTCCTTAACTTAATTCAAGACACTGATGTTAACCTTTTATATAGATGTCTGTAATTATTTTATGATTTTAATATTTGTATGAGACAAATACATAACACAGTTTCAGAGGAAAGGCTAATTCGGGACCAATTCTCTCAAAAATTAAACTATTGAATTAGTGACCATTTTTATATATCGGCTACTTAAATGGAGATGTAACATCTGTACAACTGATGTAGTTAATTTTGACTCTTAATTATTATCAGTTTCATTTATCCTTCGAAAACTGTATTATACTTCTTTTAATAATGCTTTATGATGTTTTGATTTGGTTTCAAGGAATCAAATTAGTTTAAACATGATTTTCATAATTAAAATTATATTATTTCATAGTTCAGAAACAATCACTTGTCTCGGTTACTTTCTTATTCCTATCTTCAAAACAATTTCAAATGGTTCCTAGTACTAGATAAAGCAAACAGTAGAAAATAATCAATATTTTCTACCATTTCCTTCCATTATTGCAAAAAAGTAAAGCGTTTTCGTCGCTAAGATATTCTTAGTGGCTCACTTCAAATATAAGGTAATTAACCAGTATGTATTTCAAATTAATTCCATTTCAATTGTTTCAGTTATTATAATCCCCAAAGATAAATCCTAACTAAATTAACTCATCTTTTATCAGATGATTTTATCATAGTTTTTATCATAACTGGAAGAAACAATGATTTTATTTTAATTACCGAATTTCCCCATAGCTTCAAAAGAAAGTATTATTGAATCGCAGCACTCTCTTAAGATCTTAAAGATTCACGAAATCTTTATGAAGATGAAATCTGAAAGATTATTCAAATATTCATCTTTAAATAACTCTCTATAATGTTTCAAGATCATTATAAAAGCTGTTATATCATGATAATAGAGGGTCCATGAGAAGAGGTTAACTTATCAGCTATATAATAAAATTCGGATATCTTAAGGAAAGTTCATTTGGGAAAGATTTCTAATAGCGACTGATCTCTGTGATAGCTTGCTTTATGTGAGTCACAATGGATAATTTCGATATGCGGTCGCTTGTCACAATGCAGTATTAATCAGAATTTCAACATAAACGGAAAGGAACAGTATTGTATGATTTATCTAAAGAATGCCATACAGCCAGAATAATTACCATCATTTGAGAAGACTGAAAGCATTATGTTCCTCCTTCTCTTAAGTTACGTGCGTGGTACACTTTAAATACAATATACAATTTCTGAGTTAATGATGATTTTATCATAATCACAAAAGTCCAATATACGTCATAGTTTTTCCCTTTATTATTCTTTATAACATAGAAAATATTTCAGTTCAAATCATTAAAGGATCATGAAAATTAATTCAAGCAAATGCAACATTTTTAACGCATTTTCTGAAAAATCATATAGCAATTTTTTGCAGACATTAGAAGGAAAACAATTTTTTTATAGTTTTAATAAATGTTTATGTCAAAACAATTATTTAAGTTTGTTGTATCATTTTTTCTGTCATTTTATTTCTTTTTCCTTCTTATTCATAAATAAATTCATTGATTTTATGAGATTATTTATCTATTGATGAGCAGTTTCAAAAAGGAATAGTATGGGTGCAACAATTCCATGATGTAGTCACTTTTGTACTCTATACTGACTGTCCCAGGCAGCAGAAGTACACTCTGACGACCTGATGAAGCAAGTTCAGAAGCATCAGTAAAGGCCAAGTCGCTGATCTATACCCTTTCCCCTTTCATTGTGTGTATGTG
Organism: Araneus ventricosus; assembly: GCA_013235015.1. Classification (NCBI taxonomy): domain Eukaryota; kingdom Metazoa; phylum Arthropoda; class Arachnida; order Araneae; family Araneidae; genus Araneus; species Araneus ventricosus. The sequence goes on from BGPR01000066.1 coordinate 231,941, forward strand.
TGTGTGTTGGGAAGCATCAGTAAAGGCCAAGTAGCTGATTTATACCCTTTCATTGTGTGTGTGTGTGTGTGTGTGTGTGTGTGTGTGTTCATCTTATTATTGAACCCTGACCGATCCCCACGATAATACTTTATCTAAACTATTCGTGATTTTTCATATAAACTGTATTTTTCACCTTCATTTTCATTCTTTGGGCGAAGAGTAGCAAGTTGCATCTTACTTTTTGGAGGATAGTGTTTGTATATCATTCATAGAAATATATTTGATTAGTCAAATATCCTTCTAGTTTCATATTAACATCATGAAAAAGAAGGTAATTACTTTTGCCATTGTAATGCAGCATAGCTTTAACGGGATTTGAAGGCATCAGTTCGTTCATTTATGATATTTTTCTCCGTTTTCTGTTTGTTTTTATATCATCGCAAACACTGCCTAAAAAATGTGCTGAACAATAGCGCATTGTTCTACAAATTGTGTAAAATTTATAATGTTCAGGAAAACATGAATGCACTTATGTAACTGTAATATAATGGAATTATTAAATTATCTTTCAACAGTATTTGAAAGCGTTTTTATAAAATCGAAATGCAAAAAGTAAAATGAATTACTACATTTCTTTAAACTTTTTCATTAATCTGAAAAAATTACAAGCCATTATTCATTTATACTCCCTGTGGAGTAGCTGTTCATAAGGAGTCTATTATTTAATATGTTTATTAAGGCGTAAATCATTAATAATTCGTGAAAAATAAACAGCAACCTTATCGCCAGAAAAGGAAATTAAAAATAGCTTTTTGTGCAAAACGACCAACGCGTGAGAATCAATATTAATTACACGCTGCGTTTTTTTTGTTCCAAATACATCTGGCACCTGTTATAGAAGCTTTGTTTTCATATAAACGGCTTCTGAATAGTTGGTAGCTTTATTTTCCACACACGAATCATCTATTATACTAGTGATAAATAATGAATTCGCTTAACTTGCAGGGCTTTTAGGAGGGGTGCGAATCAGACCGAAAACATGAGAATTATAAAACGGAGCATCTTTTTTGGCTTCATCCAGCGAATGAATAAATTTTCCAAATGTTTATTATACTGTAAGAAAGTTTATTTGTATTCCTGGCGCGTAAAATTAAATGAAGCGAAGCTGTAGCTGTAACATTAGCGTGAAGTCCGCCTTCCACGAAACGTGTGTTTGGCTAATGCCCACGATCATTTGTATGAATATTTTATTTTCACTTGAACTGTATAATTTCTCTGAAAAATCTTGAAATATACTGTTGTATGGTTTCGTCATTTGAAGGAGCTTTGTTGAATTGGCCTTTCTTCCATCTCTTTACATGCAGTTGAATAGATAGTAGTTGTTATTTGTCTTTTATGAGCTTCCAACCTATGAAAAATAGTTTTGAAGAAAATTAAATGATCTGGTTAATAAAATAAAAATGTAATTACGGAAGTATCCCGATTATTTTAGATTCATTGACATTCAACATACATCTATGTGCTAAAATCTTTCGGTGAATCAAGGTACTTTATGCTTGAATCAATCTTCTATTTTTTTAAAAAACTTCGTCGGCTCACTCACCAAAGGGTTCAATCTTCGATTAAACTTAGCGTTTCAAAAAATAGCCCGAAATCAGTCGCGACAAGCTTTTCTGACCTGAGAATTTTTCTCTAACAGGATATGCATGTTGTATTTTTGGATATCTATGTCCATGGAATGTACTACAACATAAAATTATGTTTCTCTGGCATATAAGGCAAATAGTCTTTTTTAAAAAAAATGAAACTGTAGATCGAATTTTTTTTTTCTTTATATACATATTGAAAAGTGAATTTCTGCTTGTTCCAATGTACCTTCTGAATGTCTGCGACGATTTTTATGAAAATTGGTATATTTTATATATATTTTCATTGCCTGATTGAAAATACCGTAGAGTTAAATCATCTCCATCAACTATAGGGCTTATCTTCCTCATTTGTTTCTTTTCTGTTTTTTAAGATCTTAGATCAGTGCTTCTTTATTTTGACTATAGGTCCCTCTCTCAAATTGTGTCCGTTATATAAATCCGATATAAAATATTTGTTATATTTTATAACATTAGCAACCAAAGATAATTATGAAGATCATTTAATTAACACATTTCATTAAATTTATCAAATGACAGAACAAAGGGATTTCTTTGTAGTCTTTTCGCTTTTTTATTTGTAATTTTTCCTTAAACAATGCTTCATTCGCTGTTTTTCAATCCTAGCTGAGTTTTTACTTGGTATCATGAAATGTTTGGGGACGGAAAAGGAGTCAGCATTAGGAAAATTTTAGTATTTTTGTTTCAGAGTAAAATGCAATTTTTAATTTAAAAAATATTTGTCAAAATATTCACTCAAAATATTCATATAAAGACAAATAATATAATCACTTACCAGCCATATTTGGCAATATGTATTGTATAGCAATGGATTCGCCGCGCTTTTGCGCATGCACCGGGCGGGGTTATTTTCATGAAAATAGGGGGAGAGTGAAGAATGGAAGGGTGATGTTTACTTTTTACTGAGCGTGATCTAACAAAGAACTCCAGAAATGCGCTCTTGCGACTGATTGCCTGAACCCCTTTCCGGTGTAAAATCGTCGAAAAGTGGTAGTCTCGGAAACCGTGTCAGACTTATAGTATAGTGCTTACTCAAAGGAAAAGCACGAATCAAGCGACTTCCGGCTTCAAAATTTCTCTTTCTCAGTTTCCTCTAAAAATACTTTCTGTTTCATTACTGCTCAATATATTCTGCGAATAAAATTTGGTTACTTTCGGAAAAGAAAACAAATGTTTTTGTAAAGTCTGAGCCCCAAAACACTCAAGCTATCCACTGCTTTACCAAGAAATAGTAGTTCCTCTTCTTGAATTTTTTCTCTGATGTTGACTTTACAATCTTGCGTCTGTTTCATTGTTATTATAAACAGCTTTAAGAAATTCAAAGTTTTACAATTAAAACTCGCAGAAAGGTCTTTAAAAAAGTCATTTTTAACTTAGCAACATTATTAAACCTTTCAAATGTAAATTTCCTTCCCCTTTTTTTCAAAAAAACATTTCCTCGATTTTAGTAACAAACCAAGATTTAAAGATGATAATGTTGTGTAGGACAGCTACAAGAAAAATTTTAATTATAATTATGATTATAATAAAGACTGTTGATTGTATTAATTAAAACTTTTCACACTCTTTAAATGTTACTTAAGACCTACATTTATGAAAAGAAATTTGCATTTTTTCCTTATGTTTTGGGAAGATACGCTTTTGTAACTTTCTATGAAAGAATCCAGAAAGGGCATAAAAAATTAGAAATCATTGTTGAAAGATGATTTTGAAATGTGCCTCACAAAACTCTTTATATGTTATTTTCAATAAAACTACTATATTCCTGACTTTTAGTACCTGTTAGTGCATGATGTGCGATATATTAAAATGCCACACGGAAATTCAAAACAATTATCTATACTTATAAAAAGCAATGTTTGTGTGGGTGCGTGCGCGCGATATCCAGACGAATATATCGCACTCACAGCCATGAAATTTGGCACACAGGTAGTCGTAAAGGTGGCTCAATGCACCTCGAAGCCGGAATTTTAAGATTCAATATAGAAAATTTTTTATTTAATGTTTTGTGTTGTTTTGGGACATCTTTGGTACGTTTATGGCTGTAGTATCTTTTCTAATGATTGTTGAAAAACAATCAATTCACCATCGGATAGAATAATCAATTTCAGTTCTAATGAAGTTTGTTTTGAGCTTCAAACGTAATTTACAGAATTTTTGAGAATTTTTTTTTAAATAGTCAGCTGTGCCATCGAAATTTTATTTTTGTTTTTAGATTTGTTGCATCCAACGTTCTAATAACACTATTATTTTCAATTTTTTTCAGTTTATAAATAGGACGGTTCTGTCGGATTTAGAACAAGAACAGTTGAAATATATATTTTCCGTTTCCTTAAAATTAATTTTTTCGTGGTCAGTTGAAAGATATTTTTCTCTAGCGAGCATTTTCCCGCGGAAGTATCTCCGGAGCCTTCCCAACATGCATTGTTGCAATTTCATTGGCTGACGGTGCAGAGCGCAAGATACGTCATAACCTCAAACTGAATGTCTTCGATTATTATTTTCGGCAGTGTCTTAAAGTGTTTATGTCTCGCATATTTTGTTTGCTTTATAATAATCATTTTCACGTTGCAACTTTTTAATATTTTTTCTGATTAACGTACTCTGTAACGTTTTTCCACAGTTGAAATGTAATTATCGCGAAGAAAAATAAGCGGGCAAATGAATAAAGTGTATCTTTTGTTTTGGTTTCAGATCTTTTTCATGTCATTGTGGGCGGGTTTATTTTTTTCATTTTGTTGAAGTCCTGATTCCACGGGCAACGCCGTGCGCGTACTGCTAACGAGCGAGTACGGGAAGTGGCGATTCCGAAGTACCTTGGCTACCCATTGCTAGGGGGTATATCCTGGCATTGGAGCTAAGTCAGTCTTCTACCTTTGGTGCTCCAGTCTTTGACCACAGAAGCTGCCCTTTTTCCCCATCCATGAGTGATTCGCCATTAGATATTCATGCTGCCTCGGTCGTCGCGCAGTCAAGGCTCAAGAACCTGATACAGCTCTGCTGATCTTCGGGGATCATCATCAACAACAACAACGCCACGAATTGAGATGCGAAGCTCAGCTAACTGACTCAAAACAGAATGCAAAAGAAATTAACTTAATTATACGGGGTAACAGTACCCAGTACCCAGGCCCTTAGTAGCCAGCTGCCCAAAAAAGATTTTGAAACGGGGCAATTCGCCCCCCCCCTTTATAACTTTTTATACTAAACAAAAAAAAAATTGAAAACAAATAGAATTTAAATCTACAAAATGTAATCGTTAAAATAGTTTAGTTACTTTTATAGTAATTATAAAATTACACTCACCAGAATAACTTGAATTGAGTCGTGTTTCTAGTTGTAAGTTGCAAATTTTCTTCCTTTGATGAACTCAACTTTCTTCTAAGCTGCTCTAGAGCAACTGTCGATGCGGCTGTTGTTTAGGTGCGATGATATCTCTAATGTTGTCAATAAGCGGTTTGGAAATTTCCTTAATCCATATTTTAAAAAATATTAAGGTGATGACTAGTTGCCTCGTGTACCTAGTTTCCCTAACTTACCATACGTCCAGTTATAACTTGTTTATCGTCGAAATACAAAGAACTATATGTTTAGAAGAAGTGCTAAATACTAGAGAGTTTTTATCTCTTAACGTGTTGCATCGTTTTCTTTGCCGTATCTTTTTTAATAATAATTCATATCAGAAGTAAAATTTTCAGAATTTGTGTCTATTTTTAAAAAATTACTTTTGCCGTGAATTTTTGTTCCTATGGTTCAATATTTGATGTCAGTATATTCAGGATTAAAAAAGTTAACGTATTAAAGCGTTTCAAAAAGAATTTGAGAACTGAATATGCTGGAAGAAATTGTTTATTTATATCCTGAGAATACAGAGTAGCACATCGTTTTAATATATATATCATTTATGTTACAACTTGGTCTGAATATAGAATTCTTAGCATGTAGACGGGCTTTAACTGAAAGCTCTATGCAGCTGGCTAAACTAATTTCACATTTTCTTCCTATTTTTGAAACAGTAATAATAAGAAGTTAAAATTATTCCAGAACTTGTTAAGTTTATGTACAGTTTACATAACTAAACTACTAATGTGTTAATTTTTTTAAGTGCTTCTGCAGTTTTGCTGCAAATAGAGAGTTTTTAGCTAAAATTCCTAAGTAATTGACCTGAACTAAATTTAATTGATTTGAGAAATTTTGTAGGGATCTTGAACGATGACGACGATGAGTGACGATTGAATTCCATTATCTTAGGGGGTGATATAAGGATCAGGTCTCTGCCTCTAGTTCCGACAGTTAAAAGTCCAATCAAAGCAGGTATTGTTTAGAAACGGATTCGGAAACCCTCCGCGCTTTTGCGCATGAGCCGGGCGGAGTTATTTTAATCAAAATAAGGGGTAAAGTGAAGAATGGAAGGGTGATGTTTACATTTTACTGCGCGTGATCTAACAAAGAACCCCGGAAATGCGCTTTTATGACTCATTGCCTGACACCCCTTTCTGGTGTAAAATCGTCCAAAAGTGGTAGTCTCGAAAAAGTGGTAGTCTTTCTTCATAACATGAACTTTGTCAAAATTATTTGAAATTTATTTGTCTGGATGCAGCGTTCCGCACGAGATTTGGCTCTTGATGGGTAGAAAGTTGGTATAAAATTATTTTTTCATGAGAATGATGAATAAAATTAGTCACCGTGCGTATGATCTAGGCCGCTATGAGTTCTGGTTTCTGATTATAATGTTCTAAGCAGTTTGTTCAGAATTTCTGTCATGATTGCTAGAGTTTCAATTTATAACTTCGATCATGAACGTGTAAGTTCATTTAGCTTTCCATCTGAGTTTTCGAAAAAGATATGAATGTCATCTTTGCACTTTTTTGAATAGTAAAGAGAAATCATTGTAAAAAGCGTGAAGAAATAAAAGGGTAACCCAGATTTTGAAATTATGACAGAACGAAACATCTTTTATTAAACTCATTCTTCCAGGGTCACACTAAAGGAACCTATCCACTCATTCACATTCCCATGGACGAAAATGACGGACTCGATCTGGGTGCTGGAATTTTAATCACTGGTTCAGCAGACTGCACGGCAAGATCATGGTCGGTCGATTCAGGCCTTTGCTTGAAAGTAAGATCTTAATTATTTTTTGTAATGTAACTAGTGATATTTTTGTCATGAAAAATCAGTAGTATTCTCATATTTATATCTATTTTTATTGACTGCAAAGCTATTTTATATTCATTTCATTTCATAAAGATTTAATTAAATTTCTTTAACATAACATATATAAAATCACATTAGATAACATAAAATTTCATACCGTTATTCTTTTGCTTTTGCTTAAATTAACTTAATAATTACGAATATTTACGGCATAAATCGTATGAATGAAAAAATGGCATGACTAACTAGTAGCATGGCTTAAATAATCATGTAGAGCATATAATTAAAGAGGATTATTTTTTAAATAGATAATTCCCTTTTTTTGAAGTTACGTTACACAGTCAGAAGACAAGGACATTCCATAAACTCCAGATTTCCTCATTCCTGACACTGCCCGTTTAAAATCGATCTTTTATTATGTTCAATAATACTTATTTGAACTTGGACATATTCACTAGTATACCTTAGCATAAAGTTCAAGAGCATATTGTTTGACACAACATGCTCTTAATATTATGGATAATTTACATGACAAAAAGTTATGCTAGTGAGCTAAATTAAGTTCAAATATATATTATTGAACATAACACAAACTCAATTTTAAACAGCATTTTTGTTTGCTTCTTATATCTGCTTTAATCTGTTTCTTACGATAGAGCAATTGTTAGCCTTCGCTGTGGAAACAAAATGTATTTACTTTCATTATTATAATAAAAAGGAAATAGCTTCTATGGTCTGTTTCTCTTACGACTATTAAATATTGAAATTTGAGCTTGAGTATTTCATTAAAAAGCATCAGAAATTTGCAACAAATTTTCTTTTCGCCCGGGGCAATTTGAATTACTTTTGTCAATTTATACTGCTGGCAAATCAGTTATCCAACATAATCGCAATTGATTCTCCAACACATTTCAGCACCGTTATTGCACTTTACGATGGCTATGCTCAGTTATTTAAAACAAAGAAATGAAGTTTAAATAATAATCAATATTTAATAAAATGTAGCACACTACTAATAATGTGCAATGTAGAAATCTGTCTTTATTTACGAGGATATTAGAATGGTGGTGGAATATAAGCTTTGGAAACAAGGAATTACTTCTTCACCTATGTACACGACCTTGGCACCCTCTAAATTCGTGTGGGTCAAAGATTTTGCTGTTGATGTGGTATGAAGTTTAGAGGGTGAATGACTCTGATCACGACTCAGTACACGACTTTGGCACCCTCTAAATTCGTGTGGTCCAAGGATTTTGTTGCCCCGATCTGGTATGGAAGTTTAGAGGCCTGAATGACTCTGATCACGATAGTACACGACTTTGGCAACTCTCTAAATTCGGTGGTCGGCATTTTGTTGATCTGGTATGGAAGTTTAGAGGCCTGAATGACTCTGATCACGACTTTACACGACTTTGGCACCCTTAAATTCGTGTAGTGAGTGTTGCTGATCTGGTATGGAAATTTAGAGGGCTGAATGACTCTGATCCGACTTTACGTAGACTTTGCAACTCAAATTCGTGGGTCAAGATGTTGTTCCGATCTGGTATGGAAGTTTATGAGGCCTGAATGACTCTGATCACGACTTCTACAGACTTTGGCACCTCTAAATTCGTGTGGGTAAGATTTTGTTGCTGATTCGTATGAAATTTAGAGGGCTGAAATGATCACGACTTGTACACGATTTTGCACCCTCTAAATTCTGTGGGTCAAGGATTTTGCTCGATCTGGTATGGAAGTTTAGAGGCTGAATGACTCTGATCACGACTAGTACACGACTGCGACCCCTAAATTGTTGCGTAGGCTAAGAAGGATCTGGTATGGAAGCTAGAGGGCTGAATGACTCTGATCACGACTTTGTACACGACTTGGACCATCCCTAAATTGTGTGGGTCAAGATTTTGCTACCGATCTGGCATGGAAGTTTAGAGGCCTGAATGACTTGATCACGATCTGTAAATAAGACTTTGGCAATCTCAAATGCGTGGTCAAAAATTTTGCTGCTGATCTGGTATGGAAGTTTAGAGGGTTGAAATGACTTGATCACGGTACTACAGACTTTGTGTTCACCTAAATTCGGGACAAAGATTTTGCTGCTGATGTGGTATGGAAGTTTAGAGGGCTGAATGACTCTGATCACGACTAGTACACGACTTTGGCACCCTCTAAATTCGTGTGGGTCAAAGATTTTGTTGCTGATCTGGTATGGAAGTTTAGAGGGCTGAATGACTCTGATCACGACTTGTACACGACTTTGGCACCCTCTAAATTCGTGTGGGTCAAGGATTTTGCTACCGATCTGGTATGGAAGTTTAGAGGCCTGAATGACTCTGATCACGACTAGTACACGACTTTGGCACCCTCTAAATTCGTGTGGATCAAATATTTTGCTGCTGTTTGGTCTGGAAGTTTAGAGGGCTGAATGTCTCTGATCACGTTCTCATCATCTAACCTTGGTTTAAAACTATGAAGTTCGTACCCAAATAGCCCGAATGCAGATTCAAAATGTGAATTTATCCACCAATATCATTACATACATCAATGCCTATGACAAGGCATTCTTTAATTTAAAAATGTCAAAAAAATGTTGAAGGCAGCTTCTTGATCAGTTACGTTCATAAGTTTGTGTTTTCAAGAAATTATTGATTTTCTGCAATCTACTTAATCTATATGAAACTCGTTTCAGCTGAAGGGTCATGAACACTATTCCTTCAGTTTTTGATTTATTGTTTTCAGCTACGTATCACTCGACTATATTAAAAAACAATCCTTTTCGCAGAGAGACAGATGATTAATTTCTTATACTTCAAGTATTTTTTTATACAAAAACCAGATCACACGATAATTAATCCCCCATTTATTCCTAATAAATATAAATATCCTTTAGAATATTATATTTTATATTGTCACAAACTATAATAAACTTTAAAGGAGAAACCCAGTTTTTATCTTACGATTTATTTCTTGCATGGTATTTTAATTACGGGGGAAGGTGTTTTCCCAATACACTTCTATCATTATTTTTCAAACATCATCAATTGGGAAATACTATCTTCCATTTGTTCCGGAAGCATTCAACGAATATTTAAATGGCATTAAACGAGAAAATATATGTCAGAGCAAATAGAGTGTGTAAAAGCCATGGAGAATAAGCAATTTCATACTCAACAGAAATACAGTATATGGTAGAGTTATACATTATTCATAAGAGTGGCATACATTATTCATGTGACTTCTATTACTTATTCATTAAGTCACCAAGTCTCAATGGTTATAGTAATTTAGATCATCGATTAACTACGGATATTTCATTTTGGTCCAGGTGGAATGATATTTAAAATAGCTGACCATCAGAAGGAATTGCATTTTTATCATCAATAAAATATTTAGGAAACTTACTTTTTGTAGTAAATTTGGACATTCCATTCTATTCGGTCTTCCTAAAAGCCTAATAAGGTAAAAATATATTTGTTTCATTCTGGAAATTACATTTCCAATAAAATAATACTACAAAGTTGGAAATCGCATAAATATCTGTAGGAACTTGAAAGATTATTCAGAAAATAGCAAATTGAGTATTTTAATGAAAAGAGAAAGAAAAAGGTTGAAAGATGTTTAAGAGAATGATAAATGAGGTTTAATCATTCTTTTTATGATTTATAAATATCCGTTTTATTAGAGCTATTTGAATTGAAAGTATTTTAATATTTTGTTCTTTTTGGCATATATATATCATGACTTAGAAATTTTCCCATCTTTAAATAAAATCTTTTTTAACGACAGTTCATTTTGAATTACGAACGAATTATTTCTACTTCAATTCTACGTTAAAGAAACACTTCTAGTGTAACTAGACTCGCAATATTTCTAGAGCCTCAACTTCGGTACTTTCCATTTTTGGTATTATAAAAACTCGCGGCGTCTGTGTATTTTTCTTCTTTCGTAATCATGTAACGCACTGAGCAAGTCACGCCGTTTCAGGCGTAATTCTTCACTCCTGGCCATGGATTTAATAATCGCATAATCTTTTAAAAGTTTAATCTTAATATATTATTGAGTACTCTATAACTTATTTAATTTTGCTTATTTTCGAAATGTAGTAAAATGTTTTAGACATTTAAAGACTGCAATCTTCTTCAACTACCTCTACACTTCACTTAACGGAACAACGTTACATATATATGTTTATCTTTGATTCATAAAATTCTAAATAAAAATTCTTAATCTTTTGTTCAAAGTTCATTTCAAATGGGTGCATCTTATAAAAGGATTTATTTAGTCACCTTTATCACTAATCTTAATAGATAAAAGAATGATTTAAATATTGTTCCATCCAACAATCTTATAATTTTCATCAATTCAAAAGTCGCTTTTGGTGTGCTTATTTTCGCCTTTAATTTCGCTAGTTTAATTATTTTACCTTTGTGCTAAATGATCATTTGCTTTAAAGTAGGGTATTTAAAAGAGTCCATATCATATAAATTTGGATTATCGTCAATCTAGACATAGCTGTGTCTGTTCTTGTACTAATTAATGTTCTCCTAAGTTAATTTTATCCTATTTTTCAATTCTAAAATTTGCAGTAGACCAGAACTGGGAACTAGTACGCGAAAGAAAACACGATTAGCCATATAATCTGTGTGTTGTATTTAATTTGAACATTAATTAATATATAGGTTTTTCAATCAGCTTTGAATCCATACAACCATCATATAAACAGCACATATTTCGTAAAATCCACTTGTTTCGATTTATCTAATAGTAAATACGTATGCGAACTTTTCTTTCTGATATATCTCATCGTAAATGTGTAATGCCAACTCCTTTTTACTGATCTGTCTCGAAGAAAATAAGTATGCCGTTCATTATAACGAACACGAATTTTGTTTCATTAAATATCAAATCTATGAATAATTTTATATTCTTTCATTAGAATAAATTTTTCGCAAATAACTCTAATCGACAAGAGGAATTATATTAAATATCGAAACATATTTTTTTAAAAAACAATAATTATCATTGTTTAATATGGCTCAGATGAATAAAGACTTTAAAACTTGTATTTTATTCCCTTCTTAGTCGTTGCAATTGTTTTTGGAATTTCAACTGAGTATGCAAACAATATGCTTCTGCAGAAAATTTAGTCTGTTACATGCATGAGCTTATTAAACAATCATCCAATAGTTCGTGGAAATTTTCATATGTTCAGCCATGCATAAGATTTTGCGTGAATTGATTACAAAAAAGAAATCAGATTTATCTTTTGATAATCACTGAAAATCCAGGATTGCTATTTTGTTCTCGAATGGCATTTATTAATCTATTTCACAATATTCAAATCATAATCAGTTAACTGTTATGATTCATCGGTTAACTGTTATTATGTTAACTTTCTCAACTTACCAAATTTAGGCATTGAAGCAGAAGAAATTTAAGCCACTTATTTAAGTCGAAACGTGCAATTTGCAGTTCATATTGGTTGTGAATATCATTTACCGTTGTTACCTTGGTCAGTATGTTCTTTTTTTCGGTTGTGGTAGTCAATATTGAGTGAATAGGGTTTAATCTATAATTTGATATATACGTCTGTTTATAATTTCAGCAGATCTCATTGAGAGAAATTTAATTATGAAACAGGAAGATTTTGTAGATGTTGATGGAAATACTTTTACGCATTAAATTGAGCGTTAAAATGAAATAATTCTATTTCACATTACAAGATGCACGGTGAAAATATCAATTTCCGTCGGATCTTAAATTAAGCTTAAATGAATGATAATTACGAATGTATGATGACAAATACCATAAGAGGCTTATCAGGAAATTAGTTTAATCACATTGCAAATGGCTCTCATTTGAAATTCAGCTTCCTAGAAAATGCTATGACAAAAGTCCTTTTGTAATCCTGTTGAAAGATAATTTGTGCTAGTCACATCATTTTTGAGGGATTCAATGTCTAGTTTTGAAGCTTCATTGTCATAGAAATTTTAGAATCTCTCTCAGAGCAGTAGATTTTTTTTATCACTAAGACAAAAATTTGAAAAACCAAATCAATTTCTTCGTAACTATAACATTTTACAGGGAAAATGAAATTGCGGTTGAAAAGAAATTTTTATAATTTAAAAACATGTCAATTAAGAAAATAAATTTTATGAATATAAAAGTAGAGTTACTTATATGAGTTAACTGGATGTAACATTTTATTCATCATTTCGAACTGCACTTTAAGTACAATTTAAACCCTTTTATTGTCCTACCTGTGCATTATATTCTCATTAAGTTATCGATTTTTATTTTTTATTTTTAGCCGGTATTATTTAACTTAGCTCCTTCCATGTTTGTAAAGGTGTTATTTTGTAATAGATATTTTCACTCACTTTCTAGGGTTGCGAAATTTTGAACAGAAATGTGGTCCTAGTGACAATATAAAATTTTAAGGTTCTGAGAAATTCAATATTAAATAATCGATTAATCTTGCATTTTGTTTCCATACGAAAGACGCCCTCTGCTAGTGAATTTCAGAAAAAAACTCATTACAAGATTCTATAATAATGAATTATGAATTTTATCAAACACTTAAAAGTAAAAAATATTTTTAAAAAAACCAAACACGCTTTTATTAGTATGCTAAAAAGTGAAATTAAATTTTATTAAAAATCTAGAAATCAAAGCAAAAAGTGTAAAAACAAAAGGCACTGAAAATAATACGATAGAAACGAAGCCACAGCGAATACCATAGGAAAAAAAGTTTTCAGCCATTCAGTTAAAAATTACAATGAATTATGAATGTGAATAAAATTTCAAATTACTTAAAGTAGTTCTCTCAGCGATGATGATGATTCTATGATTCCAATTATTCTTAAATTTTTTTTAAAAAAATTATTCTTTACTTTCTACTTACCTCAATAGAATTGGTTTTAAGCTTTCATTACTAGTAGTTCTGTGAACAGTAGACCTCTTCCCCCTTCCCCAAATAAAAGAAATCTTAAGATTTTCTCTTCATCGCACTTTTTAAAAGCTTAGCAAATGTTATTTATTGTGAAGACAGCATTGTTTCCAGAGAAACCGGACAACACAATTTGACTCTCCAGGAGTTGCACTTGTGTGCAAAATTTTAGCACAATTCTTATGGTGCGACAAATTGGAGATTAATATGGATAAAATGGTTCGCAATCTGCTGAATTAGCAAAACATCTCTAGCTATTTTACTTCGCTTATCTTTAAAAGGCATATCGAAATATTTTTAAAAAGATGGCACCAAAAATTCACAGAGAAAAATTGATTCCTTAAATCGGTTATTTAAAAAATATCATCGAGAAAATTTCACTATTAAATTGGCATCAAATTAAAATATTTTTTCCAACTCACTTCGTTCGAACTAAGAAGATGGAACTCAAAATAACTTGGCGATAAATATTATAATTTGGCAAAGAAATATATATAAGCGCAAAGTTGTCTTTGCTATGAAGATCAGACGATTTATAACGCAGTCGAATTTATTATCTTGGCGAGAAGCGTCTCATAATTCCAGTTAGGCTTACCAATTACAAGCGAATTTTTAAAGTTTTTAAAATTGATTACTGAGCCATATAGGGTAAAAAAGGAATGGTTTAGATGGTAAATGAGTTTAAATATAAATTTAGAACTAAAAGATAGCCAAATATTATAAAAATAGGTAACATTTATTTAACGAAAAGAGGATAACGATACACAGCGATACATAGCCGTAAGCGAAGTATGTTTATTTGCAACTCTGATGTCATTATTTTAATTTTTGGTTGCCACTCACTCCTTTATTACCAATTAATAAAATAATTACATGTAATTAAAATAATTATTTTATTACCGAATTATAATAAATAGAAATAAAACATATACACCGTTTTCTATTGCTTCAAAAAATATTTCTGCCAAATTTGAAGGAAATCGAACAAAGCATTTGATCGTAATCACGTAACAAACATACAGACAGACAAATGCAAAATGCTGGAGTTAAAACGTAGACCTCGCTTCGCTTGGTCAATTAAACTTATGAACTGTTATTAAGTCATTCATAGACGTTATATAGTGATGCAAAAATTACATGGATTCCATAAGTGCTCTCTAGACTATTAGTTGAGTCAATACAAAACATTCCGAAAACAGGAGGTGTCATCTAATTAGATAGTGGAACATAATAAAACGTTTAAGAGGCTAATGGTATACATTGATTGTTTCAGATATTCCGCGGCCACACCGCTCCCCTGAACTGTCTGGCTTATGATGAGCAGAAACAGGTGCTGTACACGTCGGGTGGAGACGGTCTCATCAAAAGCTGGAATCTCATGACTGGAGAAGCCATGAAAGTGCTTAGAGGACACGAGGGACCGGTGTTTTGTCTCTTGGTAAGAAACATTTTAAGAAAGTATCCCTTTTTATAAGCCTTTATTCAACTTGACTTCCTGTCCTCAAATCTTGAGATCGGTTATATAGTTCCACTTCCAATCGAGCTACAGCTTTGAAATTTAGCACAGTGGTGGGTTATCGGTAACAATACAGTATTATGCAAAAAAAATTTGCAATTTCTGCCTATTTTAAACCTAAAAAATGATATTAAAATTTTAACCCTATATTTGGGCGATAAAGTTTGGAAGGTGGTAACCTCACGTTACGTAAGGTTGTAACAACAACACGAAGCTAACAGACAATACGCTATACTTCCGACGCTGCACAGATGAATGAAGCATTAGCTCGTGTTTCTACGCGTCTTGGGCTTACTTTCTATTAGAATTCGCTAACAACCAGATTTTAGGTAGATTCCTTATAGGAAGTCTACCTATTTTTTTTACTTCGTGTGCGCCAAACGTTTCGCGCTCAAATCAAAAAGAGAAAGTTGTGTAGAGATCGATTTTTTTATATTACATTGTTGATAATAATTGTAAGTTATCACGTAATATATTACGGATTTATATGTCATTAAATCATTTTTAAAATTAATTGTACATATCCTTAATAATATAATAAATGCGAAAGTGTGTCTGTCTGTTTTTCTTTCTGTTTGTCTGTCTGTTTGTTACGCTTTCACGACCAAACTACAAAACCGATTTGGATGAAAATTGCCAGAGTTGTAGCTTAAAACACAAGAACGGACATAGGCTAGGTGAAATCACGTTAAATTAATTATTTTTGACTACAGACAACAATTAAATAATTAAAAAAGCCCATTGACTCAGCGATTCTCGATGAAGATTATTTTATTTTTTAATCAACTGTCACGTGATCCTTCAGGAATGCGAAAACATGTGGAATAAATTATTTTTAAAATCAACTATCACGTGATCCTTTTTTCCGCTGTAACTTCGGAACAAATTGTCCGATAAAAATTATTTTTATACCATCTTAAAGTACAAACTTTTACCTTTTCAGTGCTACCAAGTTTTTTCTGTAACAATTTTCCTTCAATTGTTATTAATTTTTTAAATTTTAATAACTTTAATTACGTGCAGACGATTTGGAAATAACGCAAATTTATAGCTACTCCGTTGCTAGGCAACGGTTAGACTTTGAACTAATTTACTTTTATTTCTGCAAATTTTGATTATGTTTATAATTATCTATAAAATAAGGCGAAAATTATATGCATCTGTCTGTCTGTCGGTCGGTCAGTCACAAGAACTCCTCCTAAACGGTGAACGGTGGCGGCATGAAATTTACATACGACATTTTAGAGCATATTTCTAGGTCAAAGGAGCTATTTTCAACCTTTAGAGTTAATTAGTTCTTAAGATATTTAATTAAATAACGAAAATTAGTCGCTTTTAAGCCTAATGCTTAGACGTTTTTTGCCAATAACTTCTGAAACATTTATTAGACAACAATTATTTTTATGCCAAATTAAAGAGCAGAAAATTATCTATCTAAAGATGATAATTTCTTTGCGATGAAGTGTTTTCTCTGATTGTTATAAAGGTTTAAAGAAATATTTATAACGCAATTTCTAACAATACTTTTTATTCTTATAGAAATAAATTAAAGCCAAATTACTGTTTCGCGCGCGGGCTTTTGCCAGTGTTAAAGATAATATAAGAAAATATTGCTTTGTTTGACCATAAACAACAAAGAAGTCTTTACACTTCCGTGTTCCAGTTGTCGTAGGATTTACAGCTTTTAATACGGTTACACAGTGATCCAATGACGTTAGTGAATTAATCTCTCGATGTTTTGTTTAATTTTCATAGTGAGGTATTACAGAATATCCATCTGCAGATACAGTAATGAGCATTAACAAGGAACATCATATCCTGTAGAGCTCTTCAACATCTTAAAATTGTTAGGGGCACCTTCCGACAAGCTGAAATTGAAAGTCGGTGTGCCAGTAATACTAATACGTAACCTCGATATACCGAGACTGAGCAATGGCACACGGTTACAAATTACACACCTAGGTCCAAACGTCATAAAAACTACTGTTATGACTAATATAGGGAGAAGAAAGAGTGTATTAATTCCACGCCTTCCGATAATACCGAAGGATTTATCATCTCAGTTCAAAAGGTAACAAATCCGTTTAAAAATATCATTTGCCAGGCTCACGGCCAGACACTGAAAGTGTCAGGCGTACATTTGGAAAAACTATATTTTTCGCATGGTCATGTTTATTATATGTGACGTGTTCATGTGTGTCCATCCCACACAACCTCTACATCCGTGCAAATAATGTGGTATAGAAAAGTGTATTAGCATAGATAAACAATTTACATAACTATATCAGCATACATGTACATCCTGTGTACTCCTGTGAAGTACACTCCTGTGAACCGTCAAATTAAGTAATATCAACCGTCAGAACTTTTACTTTTCCCTTTCAAAATGCAACGAACCATTTACATTCGTGAATTTAAAAAATAATTATTCAAATTCTACGCGCACGAAGTTGCGGGTAAAAGCTAGTAATATAATAAATGTGAAAGTGTGTCTATCTGTCTGTCTGTTTGTTATGCTTTCACGGCAAAACTACCAAACCGATTTGGATTAAAGTGAAAGATTATAGTGAATTTTGAAGCGTTAATTACAGTTAGAGATAAACTTTACAACAATTAAATTGGTATCATTAAAAAGATAATATTTGCTCTTTCAGGTGATGTAAAAATAATTTTCGTACCATAAGTATTTCGGAAGTTATTGGTGAAAAATGTATAAAAATAGCTTAATTTTCGTTACTTAATTAAATAAATAAAAATCTAATTAGAATTTTAAAAAACAATTTACGGCGTTAGCTCCCTCTTTTGCTAATCCATCACTGTGCCAAATTTGGTCATCGTAGGTCCTACGGTGTGGACGTGCATAAAGAACCAAAACACACACACACACATACTTTCCTCTTTTATATATATAGATTTTATTTTGCTCTCCTCTGCCTTTCTTTACATTTGTCAGATATTGTACCTGTAATGGAAGCTCTCTAACTTTTTCAAATAAACTTTTTAAAATAACTGCAATATTTTCCAGTCTTTGAAACATTTTTTTACCATTTAAACACAAAAAACGTGTTCTAAATAATACTTTTATATTCTATCTCACCTTTCGTAAACTTCTGAATAATTTGAAGAAAAGATGTAAAAGTTATACGTAAATTTCTCAACAAATTTCATTTCAAGTTTTATTACAGTGAATCCCATCTATCTGAATTCCGAGCAAATTTAATCAACATTAGGAAAGCTATAAAAATAACAGCAAAGCGTTCAAACGATCAATAGTGATCTTAAGGGGAGACATTACCCAAAAAATGGCCAAAATAACAATTTTCATTTTATTGGCTTATTTCGTTGCTCGTATCGTTCTACTTATTGCATCAAAATTTTAAATTTGTACCTTTAATATTTCAGAAGTTATTTAGATTTTTATTTACGATGACTAATGAAAAACATTCGGACATAACAACTTTAAATGGCTTTTTCTCCGTGTCGGACTTTTCTGTACTTTCATTTTCCAAAATGCTAAGGCTTTTTTCCTTTTTAAGATAGAACTTTCAAATTTTTTGTACACGTTTATTGTTATGTATATGGTAAAGCTGTGCATGTAATAAGTATTCAGTTGCTTAGTTTTTTTATATGCAAGATATAAAATGAGGTACTTCTAAATTTCCTCATTTTTGACCATATAATTCGAAAAAATATCTATATTTAGGCGAATATTAGATACACCTTAAAATCGATGCATATTTTTGCGTGATATATTTTAGTAAATTAATAAATAAAATTTTAAGTAAAAATATTCATATTTGAAAAAGTAGTAGGGATTTTTAAAAAATAAATTTTTCTTTAAAAATTTTACATTTAAACTAAACAAGCAGATTAAAATGAATTTTTTTCTTCTCAAGATGTCTTTATACGATTGTTAAGTTTCAATATTATCAAAACTTTTACAATAATACTTCAAATAAAAAAATGCTGAGATTGGC
The DNA here is from genome assembly GCA_013235015.1 of Araneus ventricosus. Lineage (NCBI taxonomy): Eukaryota > Metazoa > Arthropoda > Arachnida > Araneae > Araneidae > Araneus > Araneus ventricosus. The sequence continues at coordinate 251,183 of BGPR01000066.1, forward strand.
AATGTGTACCCTTAATGGAAAATATTCCTTATACACCAAGTTGCATCATGATTTTTCGTGAGCTGTGGGCAATCGCCGTCAAAGAATTTGTTTTCTTCCAACAGATCCATAAAAGAATGCTTTATTCTGGGAGCTCAGACAAAAGTGCTCGCTCCTGGGTCCTGGAATTCGGGGAATGTACCCGAGTATACAGCGGACACAGACACACAGTGTCTTCTATTCGCCATTTTGAAGGAATGTGTAAGTTCTTAATAATAACTTCCTTTAATAAAGTAAGAATTATTTTATTAATATTTCAAACGTTAAAACCGGAATATCTGTAAACATCTTCCTCACAGAATGGTTAACGATAGGAAATCGTTTCAAAGCAAGTAGTGATAGCGGTTTATGGCCCATTTAATTCGAAATTACCTTAAATGTGACACCATTATTGTCTTGATTATCTGTTACCAGTTCAACTATTCTTAATTAGTACTAACTTTCCAGTTTACAGTTAGTTAAATGTAATTTCGTTTGCAGGAGGATTTTTAATACTGTTATTGATACATCAGTTATTTAAAGTTAAAAGAGAATTTTTATATACAGGATGTCCACACTTATCTTGGTCCTATAGCTAATTTCTAAACCGTTAGAGATAGGCATATAGTTCCAATTGAAAAAATGCTTTAAATAAAGGGAAGAATTATAGTTTATTTATTTTTTTGAGTCACTCAATATATTTCTCAAAAAGTTACGAATTCTAACTTTTTATGTGGTCCACCGGTCCTATCAGTCATATTCCGTAAAATATTTTTGACACGCTAACATTTTAAACAAAAAAAGTCTCTCTCTTCTGCGACCAAAACTGGGCGAGTTATGGAGCTTTGAAATTCATGATTTTTAACCAATCAGCGTCCTCGTCGAGCAAGTGCTGCGCATTGACTGGTGGATCGTCTTGAAGACGGCTATTGAAATGATGTAAATTTATCTACGTCAGTAATATTCATAGCTCTTGGTCAGTTTTAGTCGCAGAAGAGCGGAACTTTTTTTGTTTAAAAAGTAAATATTTTACTAAATATGATTGATAGGACCGGGGGACTGTATAAAAAGTTATATTTCGTACTCTTTCAGGAATATATTTATTCACTCAAAAAACACCTATTGTTAGTCCGCCCTACATTTAAAGCATTTCTTCAATTGAAACTATATGTCTATCTCAAACGGTTTAGAAATTAGTTATTGGACCACAATAGGTGTGGACATCCTGTAGACAAAATTACCTTACTGGTTTATTTAAAATATCATTCTAAACTTCTCACCTCTTGAAAGTGAATAAATAGCTGTCACGTTTAATCTTTATAAAACTAAATGGTTTCTTCTGTCTCTTAGTGTACACTGGGTGTGGCGACACCATGGCCAGGATGTTCGAAGCCAAATCAGGAACGCTCAAGAGGACGTTTAAAGGGCATGAAAACGCAATTGTTTGCGTTGAGGTAAACTTAGTTTTTTTTCTAAAACGAATTACCTAAAGTTTAGTTTTCTGTTTTCTGAAATAATTTATTTACTTTTTACCTACAATGTTTTCATCAGAAATAACGGAGTTTAAATCAAGAATTTTAGAAATGTAAATAGGATACAGGGTATCTCAAAAGGTTGTGTACAAACATTAGGAAGTTGTGTCTGCAGAAGGAATTGTCAACTATTGCAGAAAATGGTGTTCAATATCTTGGTGGAGACTGTGTGATGAAATCATATAATATTAGAGGAAAATGTTTAAGTAAGAGAGATGCATCGATACTGTAATGCGGAGCTAGTGGATGACAGTACCTTGAGTACACCAGAAACACATACCAGACCTCACATCCCTGAATTTCTCTCTATGGGAGTACATGAAAACCAGGTATACAATAACTTTTTTGCATCGGACGTCAACGTCGTTGCTCTGATCAGCGACACATGTTCGGGATACTTCTGTCCAATTTGTGTTGCCCCAGTGTTGTTCATTATGTTGATGGAGACTGTGTAGTGAGATCATATAATCTTAGAGGAATATGTTTAAGTAAGATAGACGCATCGATACTGTAATGCGGAGCTAGTGGATGGCAGTACCCTGAGTACACCAGAAACACATACCAGACCTCACATCCCTGAATTTCTCTCTGTGGGAATACCTGAAAACCCTGGTATACAATAGCTCCTTTGAATCGAAGGTCGACGTCGTTGCTCTGATCAGCGACACCTGTTCGGGATACTTCTGTCCAATTTAAAAGGATCGGAAAATTCATGCGAGGCTACATTATGGCAGATGAAAAGTTTTTATTATTATTACTAGAAGATTTGTGCCCTTCTAAGACGGACTTTTAGTTCGACAACAATATGTCAGCTCCGATTATCACAGATTTACTAACGAAAGTTGATGTAGAAAATCTCATGCAAATCAGCAGAGTACTTAAGAAGAACAAAAAGCATGAAAAACAGAACTGATGAATCAATTGGCACAAACTTTCGTTTTGTTAATAACTTTATTTTTAAAAATTATTTTCGTTTTGTCCGAGTAAAAATAATGCAAAATCCGCTAAAAGGAAAAATTTGCAATACCAAATACAAAATTTAAAAAATGCTAAATTGATGAATACAAATCTTTAAGTAAAGGGAGCCTTTCAGTGTTTTCCAACACTCAGAGAAAGAAATCATACACAAAATAAACAAACAATAAAAATGCTGAAAGATTATATTTGGAAAATAAATTAATTCTGGTATAACTCCTATTTCATATTAAATCATGACAGAATCAAAACAGTATCCAGTGTATAAGCTAATTTTAGACAGACCGTCTGAATCTCTTTGTCACATAGCCAAAGCACGTGACTGTCACCGATTTCTCCGGTCTTTTCTATTATAGATTATTATTTTCTCCTATATTGTAACCATAGTTTTCCTTAATGTGAAGTACAGCGGTTTCTGTGTTAATAAAGTCTTGTTTAAGCCCGTTTTCCACTTTTTTTCTTTGTGCGATGTTCACGTTGATTGTGGAACCGCGCGACTGGGAACATAACTTCCTGTGCAGAAATTGTTTGCATTATCTGATGGAACAACACATAAAGTGTGTACATGAAAATTTCAGACTCTCTCTATATTTTTTTAATTTTATATATAAGATTCCTTTTGTGAAAAGCAAATAGCAAAGCGTAAACACGTAAGCATATTACAAATTCTATGCAGATATTAGATAAAAGAGCAGAATATGGTTTTTTAACCATTTCAATAATCTTACAATCATCTAATGCACATTTATTCAAATGGAAATATAAAACCACATTATCTCAGACAAAAAGTCCATTCTATTTTAATTCCGCAGATCTTATCAATCACCGTTCAATTACTCTGCAAAGTTTCTAGTCATTGACCTAAGGGTCCATTGTAAATCGCCATGCTTCTTATTTGTGCCTTGAGCTTAAGAATTAAATAATCAAAGTTGCTATTATCAATATATTTCAATTCTGTAACTTTCAAAGGAAAGTTAATGATAGGGTTCCATTTAGGACATAAATAAATGCATATCGTTGCTTTTTGAAAATAAGTTAATGCTATAGTCCAGGGGTGGGAAAACTTTTTGCGCTGAAATGCGTCATTAAATTTCAGCAGTTGGGCAAAAGGCGGCGCGAGCAGCAACCACCCAACGGATTTCGACAATTTTTTTAATTGAAAGGTTATGACGTCTAGATATGTCATCAAGGGTCGTCTCCCCCACCCCCCATTTTTGAACGAAATCGAAAAACTCTTTCCCACTGTACCTTCTCTATGGGGAAAAAAAACCTTTGAGCAGTTCGTCAGCAACAACCACCCGACGGATTTCGAGATTTTTTTTTAATTGAAAGGTTACGACGTCTAGATATGTCTTCAGGGGCCGCCGCCCCGCCCCCCCCCCCTTCTCCCCATTTTTGAACGAAATAGAAAAAAATTTCTCCACCATACATTCTCTATATGTTTTTTCGATTTATTTCGAAAATGGGGGTTGGTGGGGGGAAGACGACCTTTGATGGCATATCTAGACGTCATAAGCTTTCATATGAAATAAAAATTGTCGAAATCTGTCGGGTGGTTGTTACTGGCGAACTGTCCAAAAAATTTTTCCCATAGAGAATGTACAGAAGGAAGTAGTTTTTTCGATTTCGTTCGAAAATGGGGGAGACAGACAACCCTTGATTACATATCTAGACGTCAGAAGCTTTCATATAAAATGAAAATTGTCGAAATAGGTTATGTGGTTGCAGTTGGAGAATTTCTATAAAGTTTAGCCATAGACAATGAACAGCGGAGAAGCGTTTTTTCGATTTCGTTCGAAAATGGAAGGGGAGACAACCATTGATGGCATATCTAGACTTCATAACCTTTCAAATTAAAAAAATGTCGAAATAGGTCTGGTGATTGGGGCTGGCGAATCAATGAGGGTTTTACCATATTATTTTAAGTATATAAATCTCAACAGTTTCATCACAATGGCGTGTCAAAAATATTGTAAAATACCTATTGTAGGAGATGGAAACTGTTTAGTTAGGGCGATTTCATTCTTTATTTATGGATAGGAAGACGATTATGCTGAAATTCGTGAAATATTTATACAAAACATTACAACTAGATGAGGTTTATTAAAAGATTTTACGATTTTAAAGGAATCTGTTGTCCACAAAGAAAATGAAATCTACTATGGTTTTATGGTTTGTTCCACTGATCTTCAGGCAGTATTTAAAACTGAAAAAGTATTGGTTGAGAGCCTCGAAGTAGTGAGGTGGTAGGACAGTGCTGAGCAAATTGGGTGCTGGCCGCGAACCCGCCTCGAGGGCAGAGAGCGCGGTTAGTTATTATTATATGGCAGACAATTATATTATTTCAATGCGAATTGCAAGTAACTGGTAAGGTCGTAGTTTCTCCATCTCTGCTGTAGGCTAAATGAAGTTAGCTTTCATATAAGACATATTTTTTTTATCTTTTTCGTTTAGAAGTAATGAATAACATTTCATTTAATGACAGTTTGTTCATCGCTCAAGAAAAATATATCGAAGAATAATTGCTTTTCACTATTTTTACCGTAAGTCCATTTCTCTACTTTTCAGTAACAACTTAATAAAATATGAAATTCAAACACTGCTCTTTCTTTTCTTTGGAATCATAAGAAATAACTAAGAAAAATTCTTTAGTGTAGTGAAATAATTTTAACTCGAAGATTTTATTTTCATATATTTACAATATGATGAAACTTTCTGAAATTTCGAAACAGAAACCCAACTCATTTTTCACAAGTAAAATATGAAACGCAAATTGAAATTATATTGAATGTACTCAGAAGAATGCAACGAGAATTCCAGCTAAACTTTCAAGCACACACACAGTATACTCTTTTTACTTATCTTTCATTTTAATATCATGTATACAAATTTGAAGAAGTAGGCTTTAAAATTTTTAAATGAGAATTTAGAACAGAATACCTTTGAAGTAACATTTAAGAAATGCGCCCTTTGAGTTCCAAATATGTAATTTTTAAAACGTTCCATTTCTCTTGTCTTTGCTCTTCAAAGTCCACGACGATCCTTCTTTTGTTCCTAATTACGACCTTCTCTTAAATGCGCGGGAAGTAATTTTCCAAGAAGTGAAAAAAAGTAATAATGCTACCATATGTTATTCATCGATATACTTTATGAGAACAAAGAACTAGAATTCCTTATTCATCATTTCATCTCTATTCTTGAACAATGAATCACTTGCAATTATGCTCGCTTTGTGACATTTACTTACTTTTGTGACATTTGCTTACTTCGTTTTCATTTTTAATTAGAAGCATTTACATTTTAAAGAATTCAGTATATTAATTATACGGTGAATACCCTTTTAAAAGGTGCACTTTTTCTTTAAAAGAATATTTTAAAGAAAATGTTCAGTGATATTTGATTGAAAAACAATTTTTCCTCATGACAAGTTTTCATTAATTCAAACTTAAATATCTTTGAAAGTGTGCCTTATTTTATGAATTCAGTTATGTGTAGAGTTTTTACCACATTGGTATAACTTAATTACAATAAATTTCTATTTTGATATAAAATACTGCAAGATATCGATTCACTCCAGATATTTTGCGTCTAAGAAATTTTTTACTGAACTAATTAAAAATCGTCGCCTTTTCTGCATGAAAATATTATCTATTTCACGTTTTCAAATGCAAAGCGAGAAAACTAACGTCAATTCCTTCTTGAATTCCTGGACATTTTGTTAGTTGAAATTGCAAGGAGATAGTTTAAAAGTTATTTAAAAAGGTAAATATAGCTTTGTATGACCGAATAGTTCAGTTTAATAAGCTTTTCCTTAAGGGGAGTTGGAACCCCAAGTACGAAAATGTTAAATTGGCCACTTCGATGTACCTTTCCTCAAAATCTGTTATAGATTCATGTTTGAAATTTTTTATACATATAAAGTACATCTTTTTCATTATACTGAAATATTTTTTTAAATTCAAAAATTTATTTTTTACAAATTTTTTTGTGTCGAAACAAAAAATGTGAAATTGGCCATTTCGATGCACCTTTTTCAAAATCTGATGTAGATACATGTTTGAAACTTTTTATACAAGTAAAGTACACCTTTCTCATTATACTTAAATAAGGTTTTAAAAAAATCAAAAATTTATTTTTTACGATTTTTTGTGTCAAAATAGGGTAAAATTTCACTACGTCTAATTAAATATTTAGTAAATTTATAAAAAATTAAAAGTTAACCAAAATCTCATTTCAGTATAATGATAAAGGTGTACTTTAATTGCATAAAAAATTTCAAACATGTATCTGTAACAGATTTTGAGAAAAGGTACATCAAAATAGCCAATTTAACATTTTTTGCCTTGACACAAAAAAAAATTGTCAAAATTGTCAAAAATTGTCATTTTTGAATTTTTTAAAAACAGTCAGTTCAATGTAATGAGAAAGATGTACTTTACTTGAATAAAAAATTTCAAACATGAATCTATAACAGAGTTTGAGAAAAAGTGCATCGAAGTGGCCAATTTAACATTTTCGGAATAAGGGTTCGAACTCCCCTTAAGTGTAAGCAAAAATCTAACTCTTAATCTCACAGACTAATTGCGCCCGATCGTGTTAACATTTGTATTGCGCCCAATGGAAGGCTAAAATAGTTAATTTGCGCAATAATTCGCCATTTGTGTATGGATACGGATTCTCTCGACTTACAGACACACCAAAATTATCAAATATCACATGTTACATTTTGTGAATGCATATATTTAAACATTTTCTTCTTCAGGTTGTCCCTGGCAAATTGTTCACAGGATCTTACGACGGCAGCCTTCGCGTCTGGAACACAACCGGTGTGAAAGACGAGACCGTTTTCGGCACTGAGCTGAATGACAGAGACCCAAGAGAAGATGAGATAGAAGAGGACAGCGAAGATGTGAAGAAAGCTGTCAAATCCTTAGACCCCTATCTAACATATTAATTCTTAGCAATTCTAATAAAATTTATATTTTGTCTTCTTATAAAATTTGTATCATTGTATTGTGTCCTGCATTTTCTGCTCTGTGGTCAATAATAATAAATGCTCTATTTTCTATACTTTGCTTCAAATGCAGCTGATATCAAGAAAGCGCTTGAGAAACAACATGTAAAATCGTTTTTGAAAAAGACAGTTAAGTCTGTTTATGTAAGATTAAAATCTTATATTGTAGCTACGCGAAAGCTAGTTTGGCATTGGGTTTATGTAAGATTAAAATCTCATATTGTAGCTGCGCGAAAGCTAGTTTAGCATTGGGTTTCGTACTTTTGAACCGCAATCAAATTTTAGGGTAGAACGACCTGAGACAACTACAACGTTAGGGGATAACAGCCCATGTTGCTTTAAATCCTTTTAAACAACAATTCAAGAAGAATTGCGATGTTGTATAAATCCATCTAATCATTTACAAAATGCTCCATTAACACTCTGACTCCTAAGCCGCCCGTAACCCCGGCCATGCAACTTCTATACTAGTGGGGCGGATTTTGGCCCGTTGCTGTTCTGAAAGGGGGGGGGAAGGCAGTTGGGCAAGTGGTCATTAAAGAGACCTTTAGGGGACAGATAAGAGATGAAAGGCCTGCTATTCATATCTCCCACCACCTTTAGTGAGGAGAAAAGGGGGAACGGAGCGGACGAATCCATTCCACAGATCAATTTGTAAGCAAACCTCCGTATACAACTGTACTCAGATTTTGAAAACTCTTAGTAGTCAGAGGGTGTAGGGAAATCCATAACGGAGTAGTAATATCGAATTAAAAATAGTTTTCGCAAGTTACATTCTTTCATTCAATATAAAAAAATAATCAAAAATAATCTGTTTTCTCAGGTTTCTAATTCCTGCTTACTATAACCGAATGCAAATGATCACATATGATTGCGGAAGACTTTCCAAAATACCAACTATGTTCATTCTTTATACAGGGTGGTCACATATAAACTTGCCCTATATATGAACCTCTAGCAGCCTATCCGCTCAACCAATCAAAATGAAATTTCAGATATTGTTACTTGAAGGTATACTCTCGAGATTGTGATGATTGAAAACAACAGAGCTCTCACGGTTTACGGTTACAGTGAAAATATTTCGAAATTTTCAAATCGAAACACCTACTTTTTTTTCATGGAAACGTAATCCTCACAGTAAAAAACTTAAAATGGAGTTGGAACGGTATTTTTAAATCAAAAATTGGCGGCGCTAGGCAGAGACAAAAAAAGTGAAAACAACAACCGGGGTATAAAGAAACTTTACCGATATAAAGTCCCCTAGCGAGGGTAACGTTATAGAGAGGGGAATAAAATTTTGTATGCAAGCATTATACCATATGCGTTCAAGAATGATGTGTAAAAGAATAGTCCAGTTCTCACAGTTAAGGTTGCAGTGATAAAATTTCGAAATTTTCAAACGACAACATCTACTTTTTCTCATAGAAACGGGATCTTCACTGTAAAAGACTTAAAATGAAGTTAAAACGGTATTTTTAGAGCAAAAAATGGCAGCGTTAAGCAGACGAAGAAAAAAGCGAAAATAACCAGTAGTAAATAATAGCTAGAAGAGCCTTTTTTTGTCTACCTAGCGCCACCGTTTTTTGCCCTAAAAATACCGTTCCCAACTCCATTTTAAGTTTTTTTCCAGTGAGGATCACATTTTTTTCTATTTGAAGATTTCGAAATTTTTTCACTGCAACCGTAAACCGTGAGAGCTCTGTTGTTTCCAGTCATCACAATCTCGAGCGCATACCTTCAAATAACAATATCTGAAATTTCATTTTGATTGGTTCAGCGTGTAGGCCGCTAGAGGTTCATATACAGGGCAAGTTTTTTGTGACCACCCTGTATATAATTTTCACTATACTACTATAATTATTACTACCCGTTTATAATTCACTATGCAGAACAACAATTAAACATGAAAGTTAATTGTCACTTTCCCATAAGTGCCCATTGGCTGGTACTACATTCGATGAGTACCTAACTTGCAGCTATTACAGCTCTTTACCTGATGCTCTACTCAAAGATTCCTCTGACTCTCTACCCAAACCTGCGTTCACCTTATGTTCATCTGTTAATTACCAACTACCTATTTATGATAACGCTAGATGGTTTCTGCTCAATTTGAAAGTTGAAATGCTGGTTTTCATTAAATGTAGCCAACGCAGCAATGAAGAAATCTAAAATTGCTTTAGTGATAAATACTTTGTTTATTGGTTTATGGGCATTTAAAAAGTAGTAGGAATTAGAAAAAAATATGAAAAAAATTAATGATTCCTTTTCTTAATCTGGCCTTAAATTATAAATCACCCTTTTTAAAAGTTAAATATATATTTTTTTTTTAAATTTGAAACACAGAATAAGAATCAAATTCTCGGGATAATAGAAATACGTTTTGGACCAAATTAATTTTAAATCATCGCTTATATCAGTACGTTACCTTTACTTTTAGATATTTTAATCCTTTTAAGAATAAATCGTAACATTGATACATTTTATCACTTGTTGAAGCTTTAAATGATTAAAAAAAATTGTGTGACAAAATCAAAGATCTCATTTTCTGAAAGATTAAAATTAATTGCTGACTACGTCACATAAAACTCGTTAAAAACACTTCTGTTTTGTTGAAATACGTAGGCAGCAGGAAAAGTTAATATACGATGAATAAATTGCGATTAAATCTTCGTGTTAAGGCATGCGAAAAAACTACACTAAATAAAATCTTCGGCATTCATATTACGCATTTTAGGATTAAAGATGACTTGCGAGAAGGAAAAATATTTATTTTACCTAATTCAGAGTGCGCATGATAGCTGTTTCTGTTTTCAGTACGAGATAATTTTTGAAAACACAGTAGTTTTATCCAGTTTTAAGGTGTAATTAATAACTGAGCTTTTAAGGAAGATGTTGTTTATCATCTCTACAAACGGGGAAATGTTAGAGTGAAATTTTTTTTTAATTCGCTGCAAAATAAAAATTTATTTTCTGGATTCGAAAGGAAAATTAATTAGTCAGAACAATTTTTTGACATTTAATGAGAAAGCATAAATTTCTTGGGATTTTATAGGAGAAATAAGATGATATTTTTAAAAATGGAAGCAACTTTTAATTAAATAATAGGATTTGAAAGGTATTTCGCCTCTTAGAAAAATTCTTGATTTCTCTTTCGCGCGAGTATTAGTTTATTGGAATTAACCCTTTCGAAGGCGGTGGGAAATATACTTCCCACCTAATTCATCAATTTTTAAACTTACATGGTAAGCTATTTTAAAGCTCTCAGCAAATTTTTCGATGGAAGGAAATCCTAAAGCGTTCCAATTTCTTATCTCAAACCGTAAAAAAGTGTCTTGACTTTTTAATTAATTATTAATTAATTTAATTAATTGCCAAATAAAAGTGCCATCCAATAAGCTAAATTAATTTCTTTTCTTAACTTAATCTCAACCCCAAAGTCATTTTATTATACCATTACTAGAAGAAAATGGCCCTTGAAAGGATTGAAGAAACAAATATTTGGCGCGATAACTCATCGCAGTTACGCATTTATATATCGAACTCATGCAATAATATACTTTTGCAAGAAAATATTAGGATTCCCATAATGACTTCCTGATATGAATTGTTTTCCTTTCATAGCTTTAGATTTGTTTCCAGCTGAAATTTAATTAACTTGTTAGAAATTTTGTATGTATTTTCTAATAAGGAAGATTAACAAACATCCTTCTTTCTTCCACCTTTATGTTCTGAGTTTTGTTAAGTTCTGATTAGTTGAATTCAAAATTAGCGATAAAAATACTTAATTCTTCTGTATTAGCAATCATTTAAATTTCTTACTCCAATGAAATGTATTTAAAGCAGTTTACTCTTTTTACTATTAAGTTATGTGATTATTATATAATTAATATGATTTGAATGTTTAAACAGCATTAGGAATATCATTCTAGTAACCTAATAATTTTAGATTGGTTGATAGCAGGCTTAATGGCAGGAGAGCCATTTTTTACTCTGCTGCATTAACTTTCCCCTATTTTACAAATTTCTTCTTCATATTTCTCCTCAACACAAATTTATTATTCCCTCTGGAATAAGAAATTTATGTGAAGGCAACTGAAAAAGATGCCCATTTCAATGCTTTATAAAACTGGAAAACTTAAAAATATTTATCGCGAAATTCTGTACAGTAAGACTTAAATCATTATATAAGAACTTGCAGTTATTAAAAATAAGCACACTTACTCGTACTAAAATGCGGATGCATTCATCTATTTGCTGAACCAGAAGCGAATAAAGAAAGAATAAAACATAGTATTATTCAATAATCTTCAACACTTTGCTACCTTTCGTCAATCTTAACCTTTCATGGTGTAAATCATTTTAAATGGTGACTCAAATGTGTCATCTTTAACTAGATGAAAAATTTCATTCCTCTTTTATAAATTATCTTTTCATTATTATTCCATCAGATGCCCTTTGTTTCTATTTATATAGTGACAGTTTTCTTAAAGTTTTTTTTCCAATTTTCTTAAAGTTTTTTAATCCATATCACTTTTAGTACTGTTCAGCAACGGATTTCGAGACTACCACTTTTGGGTGATTTTACGCCGGAAAGGAGTGTCCGGCAATGAGTCATATGAGCACATTTCCGGAGTTCTTGGTTAGATCACGTTCAGTAAAATGTAAACATCACCCATCCATTATTCACTTTCCCCTTATTTTAATGAAAACAACTCCGCCTGGCGCATGCGCAAAAGCGCGGAGGGTATCCGAATCCGTGGCAAAACAGTAAATCAGTTTATAGAGGTTGTTCTTTTATTTATCTTTTCAAATATATTCTTCTGAAATGCTTAAAAATGATGCAAAAATATTATTGAATTATGAATAAACGAGGAACGAAACATTGTATGCTTTTTTTCTAAACAGTGATTAGTGCTGACTTTTTAAGTACAAATTCATCAATTAAATTATTTTAGTTAACTTTCCTGTAAAATTCAAGCAGTTAAATAGTATGGTAAATTATATTCTGTCCATTCAACTAAAATACACTAGTGTTCCAGAGAGCAAAGAATATAAAAGTGCTGATTTATTCACAACAAGCTCAAAGGCAGATGATAATACATATTTTACGGTGGAAGCACCAGTTCAGGCTATGCTGAGCCATAGACAGATAATGGACATACCCGAGTTGATAACGTAGATAAAGGCACATATAATTAAATTCTGCAATAAAATAAATAATTATATAAGGTTAATTACATGCCTGATGAATATTAATCTGAACGAAGATCCCACGCCGTCTTTTCTTCCTGTTCTATTTTATGAAAGTGAGCAAATAAAGCAAATATCTGGCGAATCTTAAGCTGTTTCAACATAATTAAAGTAAGAAGAAGGCTATTATGTATATCACATTAAAAATACATGCTAAATATATATAAAACACATTAATTAATTAAACTGCAACATCGTAACCATTAACGTTACACTAAGGCCCACGCTTTCTATCAGTTTAATTGAATTTAAAATGAGTTTTGTAGATGCGAAAATATAAGAATGTGAGAAAAGACTCGTGAAGTAAACAAAATGATTTTTGAATTAACTATATAGTTTTTCAGATTCTTTTCTTCGGCTGGGATGAAATGGTTGAACACATTTATTCCTGACAATAAATTGCTAATATAATGATATTTTATAGCAATAAGATTAATGATATTATGTTTATCTGCTATTATTGCCATCTGATATGAAAATACTGTCTAAAAATAATTTCTGATGTTATTTAATGCGTATACTCACATGACGATAACAAAACAATGATTATAGGTAGAAAATTAATTAATTCAAGAAGATATCTTGTCATAGATACATGCGTGATAAATTATTTCTGATATTTTAGCGCAATTTTCTTCTTTTAGTTTAGATTAGTTCATTAACGTCACGTTTTAAAGCCGCACGAGTACTATTTTAGAATGGGCCTCATAATCTTGAACTATGATCAGATGTAGAGGAATACATGTAAGCTGACATCTCTCATTTCAAACTTCCACGCCACACGAACGGGAGGTCGTTTGATCCTCGACAAGAAATTTTACGTACACTAAGCTCAGATACATGGCACATTTTCGATGGATTTGGATGTCGATTCTGGAATTCTCTGGTGCCATGAAATTACCACCAAGGCACTGCGGCCTCGTTATTATTGTTTATCAACGGATTCGGAAACCATAAGCGTTATTGCGCATGTGTCGGGCGGAATTATTTTCATCAAAATAGGGGGAAAGTGAAGAATGGAAGGCTGATGTTTACATTTTACTGAGCGCGATCGAACAAAGAACTCCGGAAATGCGCTCATATGACTCATTGCCTGACACCCCTGTCCGGTGCAAAATCGTCCAAAAGTGGTAGTCTCGGAATCCGTTGCTGAACAGTAACTTTGATTTTTATGAATACAGACATATTTTTAAGAATTTGGATATTTTTCAGCGAAGTTTTCGAATTTCTTTTTGTTATTGTTTCGTTGTTTTCTTATGACTAATATTGAAGAGAAAAGATATACAAACAAACTAAGAATGGTACTTTATTATTTTATTTTCATATTATATTACGCGAAGAATATTTCAGATTATCTTCAGAGAGAAGCTGAAATATTTCTTTCTTTATATATTAAAATGTTATTTAAAATACAAACATTAAATACTTTTGAAAAGATGGATACTCCCTTTTGTATTCAACACCTGTTCATCCAACAAAATAATATCGACAGAAGAAGTCACTGGTTAAGGCATAAAAACGCTCATTTTAAGAATAATATGCATTAAAGATAATTTTTCTAAGAAAGTATCTTATAGAAGTATGAATATCTCTTGTGAGATCATTTTAACTTCACTTTCACAGAGATATATAAATATACACTCTAAATTCTGTACTCATTGCAATTATTCTTCTTTCCCTTGAATGCAGCTGTCATTTTGTCCTTTATTCGGAGTTGCACCGCTATCACATACTTTAAGTTCTTTCAAATTCATCTGAACACTTGTCACATCAATCGTTTGAACTTCATCAATTTGTATGCCGTTATTGTCCTCTCGCATGGTATCGACATTTACAGATTTATTAAACTCCTCGTTTTCTTGTTTCTCTTGCGACAGACCAATATCATCCAAGCTGTTGAATGAAGACGGAATGGACTTTTCATCCTCTATGAGTGGTCTGAACAGTCGGTGGACTTGATTTTCAATTTCCCAAACACTCTTTGTATCAATGACATTTGCACTGCAGAATAATTTTTTCGGTTGCCCTTCAGATTCATCATCATCCATCAGACTCAGCTTCCTCTTCATAACAGCGCCAAATATTGCTGTACCGTTTTCTTTGAAAGAGGTAAATTTATTTAAAACTTGTAGAGTTAAGGTCGTTTCACTGGCTGTATTATCGTGAGTTTTGTTGGAGGAAAGTTCCGTTTTGGTAGGTTTATCGGAAACAGAAGGCTTAAAATTCTCATTTTCTAAAAGATCAACAATATTGGTGTTCTCAGAACAACTTCCTGTTGGTATATCATTTAGCGTTTGCGTTTCTTTGCATTCTGTATCGACAATTCTGTTTGCCTACGATAGTTTTAAAAAAATAGTAATTTAATAAATATCAGTTATATAAATATTTAATAATATGAATGAAGATAACACAGAATTAGCCCATTTCTTGCGATGTATAATACCACTATACTAATGAGAAAACTTTGCAAAAAAGCACATTTTTTTGGATATGAATGAAATTAATTGCAACAGTTCACGAGCATTACTTCCTGTGATATCCATTTTGATATGCTTTTATGAACTGGTGGAATCAAGAGCAGAATGCTCATTAAGCATTCGAAATTCTTTCATTTCCAGTCAAAACTGACAGCGTTACCGATAAAAAATATTTGATACTTGATATTTAAATCTCATCGTTTTGACACAACAAAAATCATGATTAAAACTAACAGCAATGCGTGATCATGTGCAGCATTTATTGCAATCGATTTATAAAATCTAGTTAATCCCTTACTTATTATCCTTCTTATCCAACCTCATATATCCCTTCTTCTTATAATTAAGCTATAAACCACTCGCAGGTAAATATAAAATATTAATACTGATATAATAATTATAAAAATCAGTAATCTATAATCTACCCTCAAAAGATTATAAAATAACCATCACTTTAAATGAAATCCGATCCGAAAAGTTTGGACCATTCGTAATCAATGCAAAGATGACATACAAATTACCCAAACTAGAACTTTGGAGGTTCTGACATCTATGTGATCTAACTCAGCAATATTTAGATACTGAGAGATCGAATAGAAATCATAACAATTATTCCTAAGCTAGGTATTCCGGCCAGTGACGGCTCGTCCATTAGGGCTGCAGATCTGCAGCACCCCTGAAATTATATTTTAAACTTGTATTTTTCGTTTTGAATCTTATTTGATTACTTTTTCACTCTCAGAGTTCAATGACTTAAGGAAAATGCAAAAAAAGTAATAAAAATTGAAAAAAGGCATAAAATGAATCCAAACGAAGAGAGATGCTGGTTTGAGCTGCAAAATAATTCCCCACCCCCAAAATCCATTCACTGAGCAGAAAATCTGGAGTGAAAAAGCAACTCTTTCTTCCTTTAGCTTAGACGGGCTATGAGCTGTAAGTCAACACAGCTCTGTTTGGCACGGAGCCAACTGAACGAAAGAAAGATGCTCTTTTTAATATATTTTTCTTTTTGCCTCACTCTCACACAAGTTGCAATCCCATTGGCTGTTTACGTGTTTCGGTTCGTGTTGCGACGATAGATTCAAGAAAATAATACTATTCTAAAACTTTCAAATTTTTAGAGTATTTTAGTAAAAAAATGTATTTAATATGTTTTAGCTTAAAATTAAATTTTCTGTTTATGAGTTATTTGATATTCATTTTTGAAGGTGTGTTATCGAGTGAACTGGGCAAGGAGGGAAGTGTATATGTGGAGCTCCAATTATTATTATAATTTTTTTACGTCAGAGGAATTTTTAATTTTTGTTAGTAAAGCTAATAGAAAATGTCATCTGCTGGTTATTTACTTTGTTTGAAAAGCAGGAAATTTCACATCTGGATTTGGAATTAAAAAATTTGGCCTACTTGGAGATAAAGTAGCTTTTAAAATTGATTTCTCTTGATAAACATTTTTTGCAGCCCTCCTCGTTTCTTAGCTCACGAGCAGCCACTGATTCCGGCTGACCGTGGATTTTTCCGGTTTGCCATCTCACACTCCTTATTTTCGAGCCTCTCAGAAATTTTCCAACAAAGCATCGCTCATTTAAGTCGATTAGGATATTTTAGATTGATAATTAGGTTTCCCATATTGATGAGAATCCAGTCATATTCAGTTATTCAGCATAATTTAATTTTACTAAAATCCTTATATGGATTTATTCATCACTTTTTTTGGAAAAATGAAACAAAGAAACTACTATTCAATTTAACATACCTTTCATTTAACTGAAGTGTTTCAGTTTAATGTTTTACTTGAAAGAAAAGATGAAAATGTATTGTAAAAGAACAGCTGTAAACTCTATTCAACTTTATTTTTTTCTTCTGAAATGACAAATTTTAATCAGCACATTTCTGCTCCTGATGTATTTTCGCCTAAATTGGTGAAGTTACCCATAACTTCTATCTATCTGATATTTCTTTTACTGAAAATGTCAAAAGAATAGCAAGATTACCGGTTTAACGAATGAAGTTGGGCCTATTAACAATTAAAAATTAAATTTAAATCTCACGTTGATTTGAAATTAATTACTTGAACTATTTAATCATATCCTATGCGTTTTTATTCAAAAATTAAAATGAACCGAAGTTAAAAAGCCTAAAACGTGTATCTCTAAGTTGACTTCGCTTTACCTATTAAATTAAAGTAGAAAATCAAGAGTGTAGAATAGAAAACAAATTACATTATTTCGAATAAATCTTTCTTTCATGAAGACGTTTCCAGCTGAACTACCTAGTTTTAACCAAATTTTTTTTGAAA
This sequence comes from Araneus ventricosus, assembly GCA_013235015.1. NCBI lineage: Eukaryota > Metazoa > Arthropoda > Arachnida > Araneae > Araneidae > Araneus > Araneus ventricosus. Next base: position 268,745 of record BGPR01000066.1, read on the forward strand.
TTTTAATCAAAAACTTGCTCTAAAATTGAAAGTTATGTAGTTCGTGTGAGAATAAAGACTTTTTGCAGCAAAATGAGTCGAGGAAAATATTGCCGTACCTTAGTAAAGTCATTTTCTCCTTTATTTTTTGCAAGTTCATTCTCAAGATCTTCCTCCTTTCTTTTTAATAATAAAATTTCATTTTCGTACGTTTCAATTTTGGCGTTCAATATTTTCTCGGTCTCTTGGGCATCTGCGTATTTGTCCATTGCTTCACACAACAATCTGTTTGATTCCAAGAAGTTATTCAGCATTTTCTGAAAACAGATAAATGTGTGAAGTTATAACGATCGTTAATAAATCAGAATTTTACAGTATGAATATCTTGCATTGGACACATACGAACCAAGATAAAATTATCAATTTTGACGAAAAATAATTCTATACAAAATATTTTTTATATATTACTGAGGTAGTTTCCTTAAACTTTCAATGAATTAATGTGGCATTAGAATATGGCCTAATTTTTAAATAAAAATTCATAGTTTCGTATAAGTTTGAAAATAATTGATTTTGTATGGAAAAAGAAACGAAATGCTGCAGAAAAAACCATCACGCATATATTTATATCTTTAACTCCTCACTATTTTGGAAAGTTTTTATTTTTTATGTAAAATACTAAACTATTTTTAATCGCTATTTCTATGAAACAATTGAGAATTAGTTCAATTACATTTGAAATGAAGCTAATCGCTGTTTATATGCACCGCTGTAGTAATTAGGACATGAATTCAACGTTTTAAAAAGTTACAAGTATTAGAAGAGGAAGCTAACAATTTTTCTTCAAAATGAAAAGCAACAAAACGTTTCCACTGTGCAATTATTGATTCGTACTTGAAATTCATACTAGCCACTCTCGCCGCCTTCCTGGCGGGTTCGCGGCCAGCACCCACTTTGCTTAGTACTGTCCCTGCCACCTCGCTGCTTCGAGGCTCTCAGCCAATACTTTTTTCAGTTTTAAATACTGCGTGTAGATCAATGGAACAGGCTATGAAACCATAGTAGATTTCATATTCTTTGTAGACAACATATTCCCTTAAAATTGTAAAATCTTTCAATAAACCTCATCTAGTGTTAATTTTTTGTATAACTTTTTCACGAATTTGAGCATGAAATTCTTCAGATCCATAAATACAGAATGATATCGCCCTAAATAAACAGTGTCCATCACCTACAATAGGTATTTTACAACATTTTTGACACGCTATTTTGATGGAACTGTAGGGATTATTGAAAAAGACAAAAAGTCATTTCAAAATTAAAATGTTTATTCTAACAACAACTTCATTCTCTCATTTAACAACGCTGCATTCCATAAAAGGTTTTAACAACAAATTTTCTTGTTGCCAATGTAATAAAAATAAATATGGAAACGAAACAAAATCGTTTGCTATTGATTTTAAATTAAATATTAACTAAAACAAAGATAATAATATTTATACAGATGTCTTAGCAAAATCGTCTGCTATTAAAACTAAATTAAATTGCAATGAAATGCAACAGAACTGCATACAAATGAAAAATACTATTTTAAACTTACGAAACTAAAGCAGGGCATTCTGATTTGTTAGTTATTTGAAAGAAGTGACGTAATAAATTGGCAAAATCAGTCCAGCTTTTGAGGCTCAGGAACCCCTATTTTTTTGCAATAACTCTCCGTTATTTCTTTTAATATATTCCGTTTATTTTGCAATATCTCTCGAAAATTAATGGTGCTGGGCAGCCGAAGACCCTTAATGACATATATAGACGTCTTAATCTTTCATATTAAATAAGAATTATCGAAATCGGTCGAATGTTTAAGGCTGGTGAACTGTCTGAAGGTTTTTTTCTCGTAGAAAATGTACATACAGTGGAGTAGAGTTTCTTCGATTTCGTTCAAAAATGGAATGTGGTGGGCGGCAGACAACCCTTGTTGACATATCTAGATGTCCTAAGCCAGGGGTGGCGAACCTTTATGTATCAACGTGCCATTTTTTCTAAAAAAATGTTTAATGAGGTCATAGACGTGCCGTTAAATAGTACCGTCAATGCTTCATAGTGAACTTCGGGATCCGTGGCGTGCCCAAAATATTGTGTCGCGTGCCATCAATGGCACGCGTGCCATTGGTTCGCCATCCCTGTCCTAAGCTGTCATATGAAATAAAAACTGTCGAAATCGGTCGTGTGGTTGAGGCTGACAAACTCTGTGAAGGACTTTATCAAATTAATTTAAATGTATAGATAAAAGTACGTTCTCTCATTTCATCGTAAGTAGTTTTGCTATAAGCAAGACAGATCACACTTTCAAAATGAAATTAAATGTGTAAAATATTTTTTAAAAGCATTATTATAAATACCTCATTTTCCTTCTGTGATAAGGCAAACAATTTTTCTAATTCTGAGTATTTTTCGTTGAACTGGAAAAATGGTATAAAATTATATAAAGAACTGCAAAGTATATCCTCTTAATGCTATACAAATTTACAATGCTTAAAGGTAATTTTTACATTCAAAAGTTAAGCACTTAAATTAAATTTTTCTTGAAATAATATGATGCTTGTGAAATTATATTTTCATTAAATCTTTATATAAAGCAGTGTCTGAAATCAAGAATTTTATTCATTTATCTCTTAATTTGCACAGCATATGATTTACGAGGTGGTAGGATGATATAATTTCTATTTAAAACGTTGTAGATATAGAGTAGGTGTTTTTAAGAATACCAAATCACGGTGATATACATTTCAAAATGCTGGAAAGTGAATGGCATAAAAAAGAAGTAAAGTTTAAAAATTAAGAAGCATAATAAAATCTGTTAAAAATGACCATTTGGACGGGTTATATAATAATGAACAAATTCCAAAACAAGCTTCTGATATAAAACAATTTTCACAAAACGTTACAGAATAAAAAAAAATAATGGCGCATGGTGCCAAAATTAATGATTGCAATCTAAGTAGTCTGCTGTGCGGCATATTGCAGCTGGTTCGATTCTGTAAGATAATGTATTCGCACTTAGGCATAGTTTGCAATAAAGAATACAGAATTCGCAAATTGTTAGCAGGTTCCTGTGTGTGTTTCCATTCTTTTTATTTCTTACTCTTCACTTTTGCCTTATATGCCTTATTTGACACTTGAGTATTTGTGGAAATAGTTAGTATCTGCTGTCTTCCGATATCACTTAAAAATAGCATTTAATATACATATCTATTATGACTTGATAAAATTATTTGAGCTCTAACTACAAGGTATTTTCTTCTATTTTATAATTGCACAAAGTATTGTTTAGCAACGGATTCGAAACCCCTCCTGCGCTTTTGCGCATGCGCCGGTCGGAGTTATTTTATCAAAATAGGGGGGAAGTGAAGAATGGACGGATGATGTTTACATTTTACTGAGCATGATCTAACAAAGAACTCCGGAAATGAGCTCATTGACTCATTGCCTGACACCCCTTTCGGTGCAAAATCGTCCAAACGTGGTAGTCTCGGAATCCGTTGCTGATCAGTATATTTGTAATGTTTCCAGATTAAAGTCGCATAAGTATATGAAAACAAAAGGAAATAATTAAAAATTACCTTTCTTAAATCAGGATTTTGCTCCGTTTTCTGTTTCACAGGTAAAGCTGAATTCCGGAGCATTGTGATTTCAGACCTGAACAAAGGTGATATAAACTTTTATAGAAATTCTACTTGTTCATTATTTTTATAGTAATGTGTACTATAAAAATAATGAGCACCCACATAAAGTTATTTATTCAATTCATTATAGCTCGTAGAAGAACTATCAAAATTCAATCAAAGGAAGATAATTCGTTTTCCTTTCAATATATTCTGACAAACAAAACATACTAACGTATATTCCACTTAACTAAAAACTGAAAAGGCATTTCTGTCAAGTTCAATGTTGCTATATTGTTCATTTTCAATCTGAAATCTGGCTAAACTAGATTTTTCTAAATATCTCATCCATGTGACTGTTGGTTGATTTGACCCCGATTTGACCTTTTTATCGAAGTATTTTTGCTACCAGTTTTTAAAAAATTTATATTATTTAATTGATATCTTGTGTTTAACGTCTAGCTTTAATTTTACAAAGATGTGCCGGCGCATAACATTTCCCTTTCTACGAAAGTAAAATTTGTGCTGATCTAAATTGGATTAGTATATTTTGCCATCATTTAGCAGCATGCAGTCCCAATATTTTATAAAATTTCTATCCTATATATTACTTTTGTTGTCGTCATTTTTTTTTCAACTAATACGAAGCCTACATCGATGAATAAGGCATCGTGTACTTATGTAGAATTCTTTTACAGATTTCTGCGATTGCCTACTCAATTTCAGATAAAACACATTGTTTGTTTAAGATTTAGCTTAAAGGGAAAATTAAGACTGTGTCAAACAATGCCAATTAAATCAGGCTAACATTGTCGACGACTTTATTAGCACAACTATATCATCCAATGCATTATTTCTATTGTCAACATCTCTTTTTCTCAACTAATACAAAGCCTATAGAGATAAATAAAGTATCAGTGGATAGGATTACAATGTGTTTACGTTAAAACACATTGTTTTTTAAACCCACGTCGGCCCACTCGCCCGAAAGATTTAGGATTTTTTAAAGGTCGACAGTGAAAACATTATGTGTTTAACATTTCAGAGGAAAGAAAAATCAAAACATTATACAATGTGACGAATCGACAATCTAACGATAAACGAACCTAAGAATAAGAAGCGCGCTTCGCCAAGGAGTGTTATTTCTCAATTCTATTTTGTCGTGCATTTCAGACCAACAAGAGCTTTTGTCTGCATGATTTCAACGTGCTAGTTACGCAGTCCATTCAGTCTGTTTAATGTATTTGGAAAATTAGTATTAATAATAAAATCTAATGTTTTATATAAAAAATTTTCCCACTGTGATTTTCATAAATACCACAGTCAATTGTGTCAGATACGCATCTGCGTCACAGCTTTTTTTATATTTTTTTTTTCTTCAAAGCTAATCTATATAAATCACATAACGTATGTAGCCTTTTCAAGACGATAAAACTAACATTAATTTTTTTATCATTTACCGAAAATGTTGAACAAAAAATTCAAGACGATTTCATTCTTATATTAAATATTATATGCGAAGAAGTATTGTAAATTCGGTCACATGAATAAACTGTCTTTATTATTTTGTATATGTGTTACGGTTAATGTGGATAACCAGTTATTATGTATAATAACCAAGTAGGCCGGTTAAAGTAGATAATTTAAGAGAATTTACCACTTTAACCGGTTATTTTGCAGAATTACCAATGAAGTTTGATTAATGTGATTAATTACATTGATATGTGATCTCATTGACCAAAATTCAGTGTTAAATGTGATTAATTAAGTAAAATTTATTATTTAATAGAGTTAAAGGTTAATCGTTTAAAATTAAATCTTTTCGAAACCAAAGTATTTGTGGGTTGTCTTTGCGCTATCTTCTGTTTCAAATGTAGAATTTCAACCGAACGCGCGATGACTGTGCCATATAAAGTGGGCACCTGGCAGATTTTTTTTAACTAAAAAAACATCATATGGCTTCGCTAGCAGTGGGAGCCGGAACCTTAGAGTATAAGATACTCTAAGGCCCTACTCTATGGCCGAAAACTAGCAGCTCATTGAATGTAAGGATTCTGCGTTTTTCTTAATTATTCAAGTGAAACAGGAGAATTTATGCTCGCGATGCATGCGGCATTTGAAACAGGCTTCGGGCAAATTTTGTTAACTTAAAAAAAACATTCTATGGCTTCGGACTTAGTAGCTTTGCTAGCTCCTTGAATGTTAAAATATTGAAAAAATTAGAGGAGATTAGGAGGAGGAGAAAAAATTACAGGTATATCAGAGAATGTAAAAAAATATAAAGCATTTGCCCCTAGTAGCGAATCTACTAGGGGCAAATGTTTTTTAGAACAAAGAATAGTAAAGAATTAATAGATTTACGCAGTTCTAATATTTACAATTGGGAAGAAAAAGAACTGGGAAGAAAATTAACTGGAAGAATTTTGCTGTGTATAAAAATTTCTGTTATAAAAATTAATTAAAAACAAATACCGAATTTCATTCATCTAGCTAGCTGCGGTTTTGAGTTACAGCGTGCACACAGATAGATAAATAAATGGTCTACCTTTTGACCTATTTCATCCAAAATTTGGTGCAGATCTCCAAATTGTTTTAATACCAAATACCATTTTTCATCTGACTACCTGTTTTAGTTTTTGAGGCATCAAGTTCATATACACACAGACGAAAACAACGCAGTTTCATACTCCTCTTCCAATAATGATTAAAATTACTGCACACTTGACTGAATACGAGATAGATATACACAAAGACAATTCCAAAAATTTGTTCTTCGGAGTTAGGAAGATCTAAAAAGTGGAAATTCATCAAAATCCCGATGTAAAATTTTTTTACGGCTAGAATACGCCGTATTCCTCGCACACGAGAAAGTAATAACAAATTTCAGGAAACTTAATTATCTTTCCACTAATTGACATTGAACAATCAAACCATGTTAGCTGAACAGAGACTTGCAATTAAATAAGTAACATTGGGAGCGGAAAATCAGAAATTGGGGATTTCCATGAAATAAAAAGATAGTTACGATCAGTTATTTTTCTGAGAAAAGCAACTGACTGAAGGACTTCCTGAGTTTTGCAGGTATGATTTACTCGAAGAAAATTCAAATTCTGTGACTATAAAATTCTATAATCCTTCAACTTTATTCAAGAACACACTGAAACCTACTTTTTGCTATGTTCGTCTAAGTGAACTGGATGTTTCAAAAGATCCATTTGGCTTTACATGTGCCGATAACATATAGATTATTACAAACAAAGGTTTCTTATATTAAAAATCGCTTATTTTTATGTTATTTCTATTTCTAAAATGTCTACTGAATTTTTAAATACTCGCAATGAATTTTCCCCATGAATAATGTTTTGATAGGTGCATTACTGTAGACGCGTGCCTGCCAGAAGCTTCAAAAATTCTTGAAAAGATGAAAGATTTTATCAATAGAAGCCTGAAAAAGCAGTCAAATTCTTCCTACGTTTGTCAGAAACGCAGGAAGAAAATTTCTTTCAAAAAACTTGACAAATTTTTGGCGACAACGATAATACTTTTTTCTAAAGACTAGAATACTGAAAAGCAGAGCTGGCTGGGTTTGCTTCAGAATAACAATCAAAATTCTATTTTGCTTCTTCAAAGAAAGTTTAGATTAATACTTATCAGATATGCTGCGTTCAAAAAAGTTGAACATTTACAGCCTTTATAGAAAGCGATTTATTCTTTTGGATATTTTCGATACAATTCATAGCGGAGTTCCTTACTTCGGATTTAAAATAAAATGTGAAAAACACGTCTCACAAATATGAACGTTACAAAACAATTATTTTAAAAACATATAGAAAGCAAATTCGGAAATATTCATGTAGACTCAATTTAAGATAAGTTTGTTTTTATTAAGTAGAATCCCTTTTAACTCTTTAATCCCGAGGAGACTTTTTTCTTCTAGCCCGTTTAAAACCGGGAGTTTTTGGGAGGAAGCGACATAAATTGGATTCTCCCAACCTGAGTTCCCTTCCTTAAGGCGCTGGGAAATGGGCTGTGGTTGGCAAGGACAATTGGACCCCCTACCGCGCTTATCTCCTAAGCAATCTCCGAACCTCATCTCCCCTCAAAAGAATCCAACCGCCGCAGACCAACCTTCGTCTCTGTTAAGGGGAAATTTTTAGACCGCCCGGGACCGCCTCGCCTGGTGTGAGAGGGTTAATAAAATGAGTAAATTTGGTATCTTTAACACTGTAGCAGTTCAATTGTCGCTTTACAATACTACATTTCTTTTTCTGTAGAAATCTTTTGATTACGTTTAATAACATAATTTTTGTATCAATCAAAATTCGGAATACCTGCACAGGGGTTTCTGATATTCAATTCTTTATTCGTATGTTATTCTGCAGCATTACATTAATCCTCTACTGAAGTTGTTAAAACACATGCTACGAAGAAGAGAAGCATTAAGAAACAACTTTGGAGATGATGCGCGATTTTATTTTGTCGATCTCGAAATGTTTCCTCCTTAGTGTAGTTTAGTTATATTAACGCACCGTTTTGAAAGAAACGCCAGGGCTATTTTAGAACGGACCTCGTGCTTTTGAACCGCGGTCAGATGACGAGGACGACACCTAAGCTGGAACCCCCTCTGAAAACTTCCGCACCACACCAGCGGAAGGTCGTTTGTTCCCTCTACGTATGATTTAAAGTGCAACAGGCCCAATTCACGACGGACCTTCAGTGATATCATGTTTCGAACCTGGGAACCTCCAACTCCGAGGCCGACACATTACCACTAGACCAACGCAGCCTGAAATGCTTCTTCTAGATAGGCAGAAAAGAAGCAAAATAATTCGAAATAATAAATTTTTCAAGTGTTTAATATTCTTTATGTTTAAACTTTTGGATTCTTTTCCGTTTCATGTAGTACTTTACAAAAATTTACAATAAATAAGTATCACAAAAAAGAGGTTGTTGAAAATAAAGATAACGAAATCCTATTAAAATAATTTCGCCTTCAATCTTTAGAAATCTAATTTAGGTTTAGTAGATAGATAATGTTATAAGTATGTGGGAAAATCTGGTTAATATAGTAAAATAAAAGACTTTTCATAAAATTATTAAGATATACTTGCTTTTCAAAAGCATAAATACATGTAACGATGTAATTTTTTTTAACTTTCTTTAATTATTTTTAACGATACTTCATTTTTAATTACTTCTACTTCCATCGTAACAAACGCACTTCTACTTTCACTTTCTGGGAAATCCCCTTTTTTTCGTATATAACCTCTTTGCGCATTAACTGCCCTTTTTTGCTCTGATTTTAAATATGATCTAAGATGCTAAAATGACTGAACATCTTTGCAATGTTTGAATAAAAAAAATCTTACGTGAATCGTCAGTGGATTATTTTTGAAATTGCCTCTACGGACAAGCTACAATTGAAGATGTTACATACTTACTTTGCTGATACTAATTCATTCTTTAGTTCTCCATTTTTCTTTTCGGAAATCGCAGTTACTTCTTGAACATGTTCAATGCGTATCTCTATGTTCCTGAGATAGATCTTCATTTCTGAAACTGAGTTACATCATGATGTTTATTTAACAATAGAAAAATGTTTTATGGCATAAAATAGAAAAACGTACTTTGAATAAATATACTCATTTGATTAATTTCACCTGAGAGGTGTGGAGAGGAGGCAAAAACATGTTAAATGAAAACCATGGATTAAAAAGTTAAGCATACATAAATATCTGATTACCATCCAGGAATGTAACGCTTTCTTATACCTCAATCATATTTATGATTTTTCGAAAGGAAGTGAAATGCAGATTTCCAAGATAATACAGAGTGCAAATTTTATACAACAAACCTGCAATATATTCATAATTTCCACCTTTATATGCAGGAGTATAAATATTTATGCAATAAAAGTATGAAAACATGCATCAGCCATAAGAAATTTATTATTAATAATATTTTATGTATACATTTCTGGAATTGGGAAGTGCGTCTTATTTGTTATTTTTCTTCGATTTTAATATTAAGACTTTTCTGAAATTTTTTTAATCAAACGAAGAAACAGAAATGAAGAATACACGATATTACCTTCTTAAAAGTAATAAAAAATACTTTCAGCCCTTCTAGATATAAAAATAATACATAGAATTGAAATGAACTTACAATATTCAGAAACTTAAACTTCTGTAACTATATTTTTGAAAAAATAGTAATAATTTGTGTCCGATGTGAGTTAAACAAGTGAACCATTTCTCCCTACTTCCTAGATGTTTTTAATTTTTTTGCTTCTTCATCTCTAAAACCACAGTATTTAGAAATTGCAGCTACTGTAAATTAAAAAAACTTTTTATGCATATTTTTATTTAAGACAGAAGACTATCCAGGTGTTTTTTTAATTTTATTTTTTACATTTTATGATGTCAAAATACGAAGTGAATACGTTTTATTGTGGTACTAGTTTTTCAGTAAGGATTTCTTCCTTTGTTGTCGATTGCATTTGTTCAGAACCACGTAACAAATTCAAGATTAAAAATTGAAACGCCCACATATAGAAACTGCGAAATATAGAATCGCTTTAGTATGCCATGAATTTTTCTCTTAACACAATTATAGCTATACTGTACTGGACTAAAAGAAAAAAAATATTTCAAACACATATTTAATATTTACTAAAATCAATTAGATTCTTTTTTTGATTGGTAAACTCTTTATGAAACAATATCTCATTGATAAAGAAAATATTTTGTTTATTCACATTCGTTTCCAAATATTCTCGGACCTTTAATTATTCTTATTGTTCAGTTTTGTTTTATATTTTTATTACGCATTGTATACAATTCCTAAATTTATTTTTGGTTTATAAAATATAAAAAAAGAATTCAGCTACAATTCTGAACTTTTTTTAAGCATAAAGTTAAATAAACTCACTAAAAAGGAATTTAGAAAGCTCTTTAAGAATTTTCTTCAGGACCAGAATCCTGGGTGGTGGAGAATATAATTTACAATTCATTGTGTTTGCGGTTTAAAAAAATGAGAAAATACTTTAACATTCATTTTAGAGAATATCAAAAACACATGATTTTTACTTTATGGTATAAACAAGTAGTACATAAAGATTCTTGTTTGTATTTGTTATTTAGAAATTGATAAGCATTTAACAGAATTAATAACAATAATAAGAAGTCACTCGTATGATTTTTTTGTTGAATTTGAATTTAAAAAATGTTACGTTAAAAATGAAAAAAGATTTTGATAAATATATTTTTATTCAGTTTAAAAATACGCAGAGATTTAAAAGTCAATGATTGTTTAAATTAATTGCAGTTTTATTGCCAGAAATCAACATACAACCAATTTTAACATCGCCATTTCAAGCGAATTAAAGTTGCAATGAAAGAAAGTGACTGACTTGCGAGAAATTTCATCTTACTCCTAATGAACTCTCTCAAATAGAGGACCGAACTATAAAACACATCACAAACTAAATTAATTTGGAGTAATATGTGCAACTCCATAAAATAATAGATGGAGGATGAGTACAAGATTTCAATAAATATTTTTATTGAAGTTATTTTAGGGAAGCTCCAGCATTGTTCACAACCAAAAGTTTCTCTGCATGATAAGTAATTTAGAACTATCGCTAGAAGTTGCAGACCTTGACTAGCTAGGTGTCTTACCGCCACGAGAAAAACCCTAGACACCAGACATTCCTGTGGCGGTCGTTATGGAAACGGGATATTCCACTGCATTTTGAGGGTGGAAAAAGGGCGTTATTTCATTTGGCATAGAAAGAACCAACGGAAGTCTCATTTGTCTTTGTACTTCGTTCGAAAATGAATTCCTCGCCTAACGGAAGTGCGCTTAGGTTCCCAAATGTTGCGATTGATTTTATATCTGTATACATCCTTTTCTTCGACTCGTTTATTTGAGGCAACCCTGCTCAGGGTTTTTCTCCTGGATGTAGGATAGAAGTAGGTAGTTGCCGAAGCAGAGTAAATGAAGCTATATGTTCTGTCGCTGCGGTCAGTGACGAAAAGAGGGAGGATTAACGTTTACAGCTCCAAAAAAATAATAATAATAAAGATGGAATACATTATTTTGACTAATTGGCGCCATATAGATAGGCAAACTTGAATCAGCAAAGTTGTTTGATAAATTATTTTATTATAAGTTTGTTCAGATAAATTTCGGAAAATAGTTTGGATAAACATTTAGTTTTTATTCGTTCACATTTAATTATACATATAAATACGTTCAAGAATAAAACTGACCATTTTCTAGCATTTTCGTCTGAGTAGTCGACAACTCCTGACATTCTTCACCCACAGATTTCGATCGCTTCTTGATTTCTGCTATTTGGTCCATTATGGATTCTTGAAAACTATTTTTCAAATTCAGCTGTCCTTCCAGTTCTTGTATACGTTTTGCGAATGTCAGTTTTTCCGACTAAAATGAAGGAAATGTAAATTCTTAGAAATTTTAAATACAGTAAAACATCTGTATAATGGCCAACCTCATTTCCCAGCAGAATTGACCGCTCAGAGAGGTTGGCTGCTCTGAAATGTTTCACTTTCAAAATTACTTAAAAACAAGCTATAATTCATTATTTCTGGCACAGTGAATTTTAGGAATTATCTAAAGAAAAAGAATACCCCATTCGAAACTTTCTATTTTTTCTTTGAAAAAAGATCTAATTTGTGTTTGATTGGATCTCTTAGTTTTTTTTAGGTTTTTCACCGCATAGGAAAAGGGGTGATTAATTTCGATTTAATTTCCGATGTTGTTTGTGAGTGCGTCTCTCTTTTTCTCTTAATAAAAGGCGCGAGATTACGGAGGCGAAAGGAATAGATTTAATCGAAAGTATACAAGCGACCAACACTGCCGCTCTGAGGGGTTCGAGTGGCTGTTCGTAGGGTTTGTCTTGCATTATGTTTACGGGTCCCGTGCCAAACAAAAATGACCATTGAGAGAGGTGACCGCTATGCAGAGATGGCCGCTTACAGAAGCTTTACTGCATATGGAAGAAAAGTAAATGGAACCTAAACTTCTGTGATAGAATATGAGCACGGAAATGGTGTGTTGACGTGGTAGAGAGTGAGGTTATCACAGATGAGGTTATATACATTCATTCGTATATATTTAACAACCACAATGCTCATGTAGTACGAGAACACATACCTACTATGTAAGATTCTTTATTAATGCTTGGTGTGGCATGATGTACAACCGTAGAATAGTGCATTCTAGATATCTTACTGGAATCTGTTTTCTCGTGTTCCTTCAGCAGTTCGTATACTAATGTCATTCCTGGAACCAGCTCACTTCTGCCGTAACGTCAGGAATTGTCTCGGTGCTAATTATGATCCCATTGAGTCGCCCATCTTAACATGTTATTTGTCCACTATGATCACCACAATTGGTATTCGTGGATTTCTCTTTCTGGGAAAAAAAAAGATTATGATCTGAAAACATTCCATTGAGTCCGATGAAAATCTAGTTGCAAATCTGTCAATTGATGCTGTAAATGTTCATGAAATACCTGAAATTTTTGCATCTGTGTGCAATTCCATACACTTCTACTTAGTATAACTTTTGGTGAGCGTGCTTTCGAGCACCTATTTAAAAAAAACGAATCATCAAATTTTTTTTCTTCTTTTGAATTTACTTGCCTTTCTAACTTTTCTGTTGTTCACATCTCTCCAATCAACAGATACTCGCGCCATTTCTGCATACACATTCTGTAACAAAATCTGTTTATTTCAATCCCCACTACCTACCATTCCATTTTTTCTAGATATTTTAGAATCACCCTGCATATAATACAAAATGCAATGAATTCTGAGTATTCGAGACATAAGATGAATCTCTTATTCATTTAAAACTGGAAAATTCTATTCCAAAAATAATCTTGTTTTATTCTTGAAATAAATAAAATAAATTAATCTTTTCAAAACATTTTGGAGCTTATTTTTTTTTGTTTTTCCTGACATTTTTTTCAAATATTATTCCATTGGTTGGATACTGAAGTGACATAAATAACACTAGCATTTTTCTTAACTTTCTTAAGCTTATAAAAAGGAAATCTGTTTTATTTTTCGAACTGGCTGTGTGTTATCATAGAAATAAACTTTTAAATAAAGAATAATTTTCATTGAATTTCAGGCAGAACTAATTTTGAATTTGTTGAACCAAAAAATTAAAGCACTTGAAAGAAAATGAAGTTTTTTAAAATTTCATTAATAAGATGAAAGTCATGACTATTTATTTTTTATCATCATATTATACTCAAATCAATGTCGTTGGGAGAGTAAATAAAATAGCTAAATACCAATAATTCTTACATTTTTTAGCCATTGAAACATATTTTCATTTTGTTTATAATGAAAAATGGGAAAGCAAATAAAAAGGTATTAATAAGCATGAAATAACTAAATACTGAGAGAAATAATTTAATGAGATACTTATTTTGAAGAAAAAGCTTCTGACTATTTCCTTTCCTATTGAATTTATTTTGCGATTTTTTTTCCAGCTATTTCTATTAATCACAGTATAAACACATTTTTAATATAAGTTATAATTTGTAATATAATTAACGTATGTTTATTAAATAAATTGGGATACTGCAAATCTTTGTATTAAATAAAAAGAATTATGTTGTTATTTTGAAATGGTGTTCAGTTGGAAAATTTCTCTATGCAATGAAAGTGAAAAAATAAGTATTTACATATCCGAAACCAGCTATTGAATCAGAATTGAAAATAAAATATGATATTAAGAATCATGATTCTTGACAAGCAAATCATATAAAAAATCAGTTTTTGCTTATAAAGGCTAAATCTTATTTTTCAGAAAATTTAGGAAGTTTTTGGTACTTGGATATCGTTTTCCTACCTGAAATGAATTTTTGGTGTCACCAATTTTTTTTTTTATTGTGGAATCCGTCTCCATTCTGTTCAAACATAAAATCGTTTTCTTAGTTATGACTCTTGTAAACAAATTTTTAAACTCTTTCTAAATTTTACTTAAGATTGCTGAAGAGAGAATATAAAATATACAAAATTGCTTGTTTACAAAAAAACCCTTGCAATTTCCATAATTAATATATGCCGGAATTTAATGAAAAGTTTTAGATTCATTCAATAAAGTAAGTAGAAACGATTCAATTATGTTTCAAAAAACTAATACATACATTTATTTATCTTTTTTTCGTGTGTTTCACTTAAAAATGAATAAACTTGATTAGATTTTAGCGCTAAAGTAGTAGGTGAAAAATTTACAGCCGGTATGATTTATGGCTTCAGTCAAATTCAATCAATATAGATATGTAGAAGGAGGAAAATGAAAGCTCCTTTATCTTACTTAGTTTGCAGTTTCAATTAATGACGAATTTTCTTTCTTTCATCTCTCAATTAAGAAACTTCTTTTTTTTCTAATTTCATTATAAAATGGCGATAGGTTTTTCCTTTATTATTGCTTTGTTTCTAATGAAGCAATAGCTAAAGTTTTGACTTCAATTTAATTTAGTTTAATTATAATTGAATTGCTTTTCTTGAAACTGTACTAACTTTCATTAATATAATATTAACATTAATTCATATAATGCACGATTCCATGTAAAAACTTTTGGAAACCCTATTTTACCATGAATTAAATGTTTCCTTACTTTTTTTCATTTAATGCATTCATTAGAGGAAAACATTTTTATTTTAAAATTAAATGACTTAAAGCTTTTAAAATACAAATTTCTGGAAAAAGACATCTTTTATGTCTAAAAAACATTTTAGATATGCAGATAATTAGATTTCATTTTCGCATTAAACTGAAAGTTTGTTAAATGAAATTAACACATTTTCACTTGTCAGCATTTGAGTAAAGAACACTTTATCTCACAATTCTTATGAAGTAGTAATGCAGTTCTCCTAATCTTCCATTTATAATTTATAATTCTCCTATTTCTAAATTTTTACAATTAAATTCAATTTAAATCAGCCAGGTATTATTTTTAAGTGCTTCACTTTATGACATCCACTAAAGTAATAGCAGCAATACCTGAAAATTCATTCTAAATATAGTATCTAATTCGACGAACTTGCGCTCACGTCACAGCGAATTTATAAATTTCCTTAAAGTGATCTAAAATTGTTCATATCATATTTGTTACTCCAAAACAGGAATATTTGTCTTCTTTATTATATATATATATATATATATATATATATATATATATATATATATATATAAAATATATTTGCACAATTTAAACATTTTTATTAAGAACTGAGTGATTAAAAAGAAAAAGAATTCTCACGTTTGCTTTTCGTAATTCTTCCTTCAGAAGCTTTATTTCTTCAGAATAGGTTTTATTCACTAGCTGCTGTTTAGTCTAAAAATCAAGAAATAAATTCAGTGTTATCCAGTTGATAAAGGAATGCATTGACTCCATTATGATTATCACTTGCTATATAAATAGCATTTTACTTCATACCTTTTCATCATCCAACCCACAATGTCTATCTTCCAACTTTCTATTCAACACAGAAATTTGTTGTTCAAGTTCGCTTTTTTCTCGTGAATGTCTTCGTTGATTTTCATCCTGAAAAAATGCAGTTCATACAATATAAAACATTTTCTCTACTTGGAAGCAGTTATACAATTAGGAACTAATTCTAAAATATTTATTTTCAGGTACAGCTGTTTCAGCTATGCATAGCATAAACATTCAACTGCTCCATTTTATTCAAATTAATAATTGCATTATAACTAGTCTATTTTGGAACGAATTGGAGTTGTTAGAATTTTTCATATTAAAATATTCCATTTAGGTCATTCATTATATTATCTATTTATAATTATTTCAGTTTGCAGGTTCAGGCTCATTACACAATTTCAGTTAAATTAAACTGTTTCAGTTTGTAGGTTCAGATAATTCATTACACTATTTCAGTTTGTAGGTTCACATAATTCATTACACTATTTCAGTTTGTAGGTTCACATAATTCATTACAATATTTCAGTTTGTAGGTTCACAAAATTCATTACACTATTTCAGTTTGTAGGTTCAGATAATTCATTACACTATTTCAGTTTAGGTTCAGATAATTCATTACACTATTTCAGTTCCATTATACTATTTCAGTTTGCCATAGTTAACATGAAATTAGTTAAATGGTATTTGGTTCTTGATCGCATAACTTAGTCCAACTATGTGAATCAATTTAAAAATATTTGATGTTAATTTCAAAATAATGTTTTTTCTTGTATTCAAATTAAAACAAGCATTTTTTTGCAAAAAAAAATAATTTTCAATGTTTTAAACTATTTAAAACCTGCTTACTTAAACAGATTATTAAGGATCAAATACTCTGAAAATATGTAACTTGGATTAATATAACTTATTCTTAGAATTATTTTTATTTTTAAACTAGATAAAGATAAAAATTACTATTCATAGAACTACTTTGAAATTTCAATAAATGACTTACAAGTTCTTATTGTCGAAAAGAAATAACGACTATTTATGATATGTCTGTTTATTGCATACCTTCTTTTCACAAGAAATTACTTCAAATTACCGCATACGTTCATAATTATCTGATTTACTCCAAACAATACTAAAATAAAAAGATTTTACTGTATGAAGGATTATTTAAATAACTTACCCACGCAATTTCTGTTCTATGCTTTTCATCCATTAAAGATTTCAATGCTTTTTCATTTTCAGCTTCCAAATTCTAACGGAAAATCGCAATTAAAGGCTCATAAAAATTAATGTAACTTTCATACTTAATTGACATGTTTAAGCAACACAAATAAGACTGTTAACTTACTCTTCTAAGTCTTAGCTCTTCTACCATTTCTATTAATTTTCGCTCAAAAGACAATGCGTCAAAATTATTTTTAGATGTTTCCTTGTTTTTATGAGCGTTAATATCCATAATTGAATTACTAACAATTTTAATTTAATTAGACGCTTTTTTAGTAAAAATTTTTTGACTGAAAAAGAATAATTTCTTAATTTTAAAGAACTTCTCTTCAACACTAATTTGTAATAAGTTGTGCCAATAATTCAATAAAAAAATCGTTTGCACAACAGACTTTAAAATAAATTATAAATGAATAATTTTAACTACCAAATTTCAAAGAAAAAAATAAAAGGCTTCTTTTAAAATTATACAAATAAATTAACGGAAGACGATGTTTATATATCGTTTGCAACATAAATTTTTGAATAATAACATTGCAAAGACTATGTATATGTGATAATTACTGATTTTCACAGACTTTCGTACAAATATCAAATACCTTTATATATACAAACATTGTGATAAATTCCTTTTTCTAAATCAGACACACATACACACATATTTATATATAAAATATATTGAAATCGCTTGCTCAGTTTTCGAATTCTAAGAAAATAAAAATTGAATTACTCAATCTGATGTGTCATTTAAGCAAAATAGTAACAAACTATGATGAGATGTTTTAGAAGGTTTTATTTCTGCGAATTATTTATGTAATTGCATTTGTTGAATAAAATAATATAATACGCTCACGAGATAAAATATTCTACTATTTCGTACTGTGACATGCAAGGAATTATTCCAAAAAAACTTTTAAAAGACAATATTAAAAATCATAATAGTACTTTTAGTGATTCTAGAATTGGTTTTCATATCAAAATATGAAAGTTTAATCATCAGTCTTAAAATTGAATCTACTTGAAAACATGTAAAATCTTTTTACTGCTGTGAGTTCTGGTAAATCCTCACATTCTTCTGATTTCAGGTTGTGGCACGTTAGTGAGTGAATTTCTTCCGTAGGATGCGGACCTCTGATGTCTTTCTCATCACCTCGTCAAGATTAGAAATTTCATGTTTACCAAAAAGCAAGAACAGAGCCTCGGAGAGTCAAAAACTGGACTTCTCGAAGTACCAGCCTGCATTTTTGAGAGTCTGTATTTTATACATGTAAATTACTTTATATATTTAAAACATTTGGCTCGCTTTCGGTAATTTCTGGCAATATATGTCATCAGTAATGCATAAACGAATACTTCTCAAAATTCTATATTAATTTACAGATAAATGACATTTTCTAGTCTGTCTAAATCATTATAGAATACAAAAAGAAGAATCTTAATCATATGAAACTTCATCTCATCGAAGGAAGGCATCGAAGAATATATCCAAGAGATATTTGAAAATTTCAATTTGTTCTCTTTTTCTTCTCGCATTTTTTCGTAGATTTCCCTTAATAATTGTGGAAAAAATTATCACGCATACACGATCTCATTGCATTTTACAATTATAAAATTATTTTATTACCCAGATAGCATGCACATTTGCAGTAAGTGTGATTTATTCTGAATATTATCTTGTCATGACAAACTTGACGCGACAAGTTTGCAGCGAAACTCCTGCAAACTAACATAGCATAATCGACCACCCCCACTTGCAAAACAAGTTTGCTGTGAAGTTGATACGGCACACTTACGCACCACGATTGCAAAACAAGCTTGCTGTGAAGTCAGTGGCGAGTCCAGGGGCGGTACTATGGGGCTGCAGCCCCTCCCAGAGCTAAACCAGGATTCTTGATTTTATTTAAAATCACTACAATTGGTTGTTCTTAATCTACCTTTTTTCAAAAAAATAATTATAAAAACCGTGACAATATTGCTATTTGGCTTGACAAGCTTGAAAATTTTCCTAATTTTCTAGTAATTCCACTTGTACTTGCAGCGTTGACGCGATCGAAATCAATTTTTTTGGCCAGTTATTTCATTGTGTTTTTATTAAATTATCGAAAGTATTGTAGTGTTCTTTATGGTTCTTATTATCAGGTGAGTAAAGTCTAAAGTTAAAGTATTTTGGCTTCTATAAGCCATGCGGTTTGACATTCATCGCGACGATACAAAATTTTTATGACCTCAGCCCCCTCCAGACCCAAATCCTGGATCTGCCACTGTGTGAAGTTGATACGGCAGACTTCACACCACGACCAGGATACAGTTGTATATATCTGGTTTTGATTCTTTGTCTCGGTTTTAAAAAACATCCGATTTTTAATAACATCTCCTAGACCGTACTTTTTTTATTAATTCAATAAATCAATGATAATTTTTGAAAAAAACTAACTAGGTCTATTTATAAAAAATATTACTTTTGAAAAATTCTCCATCCCAACTTTTACTAAATATAAAATTCGCACTTTAAAGAAAACTATATATATCCTTTTTCCTTAATGTTGAAATTTTAATGTTCAGAAACAAAATTAAACCCAAAAAACAGTCGATGTTTGTTGAAAAATAATAATTTACTTTGTGACCAATATTTTTAAAAGTAATTACTTTTGAACCCTAATTTCTTAATTTATTCCACTAGCAAAACGTATTTATTAGCTAAAATCGCTCTCTCTTTGACTTCAAATCATATTCTCAAAATTATAAAAAATTAAATCAAGGAGACAATTAAAAATAAGATGTAGCGCAATCTATCGTCGGCAATTGAGGTCTCACTGGTGTAGTGGCGACAAGTTGGTAACTAAGTTGCCCAGGGTTCGTATGCGTATCCCCTGTTTGCGGTTGGTTTGCAATGAACTTGACGCAATAAGCTTACAGCAAATTTGTCGTATGCGACTTCGAAGCTTCCGATACTTGTTTCAAACTTGTTATAGTCTTGCCGTGTCAAACTTGCTGCAACTTTCCTACAAACTAAAATTGCTATATGGGAACCGTCCATTTATTTTTTGTTAGTATATTTTGCTCATTCTTATTAGCACAAGATATTTTTAGGATATATCCACGATGTTGCTACAATATTCTGAACGCCGCACAACATCGTAAAGATATCTTATGAATATTGTAGAGCATCTTGTG
>BGPR01000066.1:289289-319365 GCA_013235015.1 Araneus ventricosus
AGACGTCACTTTTCCGTTGTTAACGTGCGGAAAAGTGACGTCTCCGCAACAAGCTAAAGTAAGAACCCATTCCACCATCAGTCAATTGTCGAAGATAATTGCGCCACATCTTATTTTAATCGTCTCCCCCCCAACCCCAACCGGGGAACAAGAATAGACCCCTAAGGCGACAGGTTGGTAGCAGAGTTGTCCAGGGTTCGTATGCGTATTCTCTTTTTGCTGCTGTTTTGCAATGAACTTGGCGCGACAAATTTACAGCAAATGTGTCATATGGTGACTTCGAAGCTTGCGATAACTTGTTTCAAACTTGCGGTCTTGCTGTGTCAAACTTGCTACAAGATTGCTGCAAACTAAAATTGCTATATGGGAACTATCCATTTATTTTTGTTAGTATATTTTGCTCATTCTTATTAACACAATATACTTTTAGGATATCTCCACGATGTTTCTACAATATTCTGAATGCCCCACAACATCGTAAAGATATCGTATGAATATTGTAGAGCATCTTGTGCTAATTGGGATATTTGACGAATCTAAGACGAATTTTAGTACGAATTTTCTGCGAATTTCTTATTTCCCTATTAGCACTCCAGTATTTATACAATATCTTTATAATGCGCAACATTCGGAATATCGTAACAATATCTTGGAGATATCGTAAAATATCTTGAGTTGAAAGGGTTAGCAAAATATTTTAATTTTAAAAATAATATGTGTTACCGCTTTCTTTTCCGAGATAAAAAAAATGCGCATAATTATTGAGTAAATCATTTTTAAAAGTTGTAGTAAATATCATAGCTTTAGGGGGATAAGAAGCAATAGCATGTTACTAAGTTTAAGGAAAGGTTTCAGTTTATTATAAAGTAAAGTCAATTTTTCGCATAGATTTATCACGTTACTTTCTCGATTAAAACTTTCTTGGAAAAAGAATAGAAAAAATCGAAGAAATATCGCGCAGAACGCTTACATGCATCTGGTACTTTATACACTATTCTTCAAAGTGCTCCCCATTATTCAACATTTGTATCTGGAGAATTGAAAAATTCATTCGGTTTTTTTGAAAAAAATTAATCGATAGCACGCAATGCTTGCATGCAACTTAGTGATTTTTTTATTCTTTTGTATAATTCTTATGTTACTCGGGCATTGTTGACACTTTTAATTTGAAGATAGGATAGAAACTAATTTTACCAATATTATTTCTGTTTCAATAAGTGCAGCTAATAGTTTCATTATGAATTGGTTACTAATGCTTACTTGCATCTTTTTCCATCATTCTTACATTCGAAAGCAGAATTCGAATCGGTTGGTGTATCGAGAATGAAAAGCACTTTAGGTTAAATTTTTTCTCTTCCCTTGTCATTTTTGGCTTTAAAAACATAAAATGGATGTAAAATATTTTGCCCTCCTCCACCCATCTCTTCCTCGTTCTCAACAGTGGTATAGTTTTGCTATGCCATTGAACCTTTCAGTTGTTTCCCGTCATGTTTAAACTTTCCGCTAATTACCCAGATAGCACGTAAGTTTGCAGCAAGTTTGATTTTGACTTGTCATGGCAAAATTTGACGCGCAAACTTGAATCGAACTTGTAGCAAGTTCGCTGTGACAACTAGCGCCACCCTCGCTTGCAACGCATTTGCTGCAAGTTCGATGTGACAAATAGCGCCACCTCCTTTGCAAATCAAACTTGCAGCAAGTTTACAAAACAAGCTTCCTGCAAAGATAGCACAATAAAGAGATAATTATCTTTGTCTCTGTTTTAAAAAAAACATCCGATTTTTAATAGTATCTCCTAGACCGCCCTTCTTTTTATTAATTCAATAAATCAATGATAATTTGTGAAAAAAATAACTTTTTTATAAAAAAAAAAATTTGAAACATTTTCCATCTTTTTACTAAATATATCACTCGCACTTTAAAGAAAACTATATCGCCTTTTTCTTAATGTTGAAATTTTAACGTTTATAAACAAAATTAAATCTAAAAAACAGTCAGTGTTTGCTGAAAAATAATAACTCGACATTTTGTCCCATTTTAAAGTAATTACTTTTGAACTCTAATTTTATAATTTATTCTACTACCAAAACGTAGTTATTAGCGAAAATCGCTCTCTCTCTCTTTGACTTCAAATCATATTCTCAACTCAAAAAATTAATGAAATCCAGAAAATAGTTTAAAATAAATCGTATTCGAATTGAATCGAACGATGTATTAGCGAAATCGATCGTCTCCTCTCGTAGTCAAGCTGGCGGAGTGGTATCAACGCCTGGCTACTAAGCAGTAGGTAGCGAGTTCTATCCCGGGTTGTGTTTCGTATTCTGTTTTTGCTATAATTTGCAATAAGTTTGCACGGCAAGTTTGTGGCAAGCTTGCTGCAAGTTCGTTTCATGGTGACTTCGAAGCTTTCGTTAACTTGCTGCAAGCTTGCACTCTTGTCATGACAAATTTGTGGCAAGCTTGCTGCAAACTAAAATTGCTATCTGGGTAGATAGACAGATTTTTTTTTGCAAGTGAAGGTCAGGCACAAGCATGAAGAGCAGTAGTGGCGTTAAAGTTTGTCCGAAAGAGCCCCAGTAGCACAACAATATTGTAAAATATAATGGGCAATGTTGTGAATACCAAGGAATACTGAATGCTCTATCTAAATTTTTAAAAGTTTTGTAAACGTAAAATTTTGGAACAAAAATATTAGTTTTATACTAATAATTCAAGTTATTTAAGATTTTATTTCAAAAAATTCAATGGAATAATCTGTCATTAAAAAGCCGAATAATGTATAACACTGTGTAAACAATATTGAAAATTCTATCGTCCCACAACGTTAATCAGTGGTGACAATATTGAAAATTCTACGTTTAACAAAATAAATAAAAATAATAAAAAGGGAATTATAGATGTGGAAGAGTAAAAAATAATAGCAGACAACGACAAGAAGAATCTGGTGAATGACTTCACAGAGGCCAGACATCCATGTAGATTCAAAAACAGAATAGGTTTTCTGTAGAGGAAAAAGACTTTAAGGTCTGATATTTAATATCCTCTTTTGGCCTGAACCTATTCCGGGATGTATTAGAAAGAAAACATTTATCCACAAAGAAGAAATTAAAGACAGTCTTTTGAACAAAGTTTGAAAAGAAGGGCTTAAAATCTTACCTCTTATAACATTTGTAGAACAAAGAAGGACGCCTTACCAAGCGTGTGTTATAATGTAAACAAGGCAAATAGATGCGTGTACCTATCTCCATCTAGTGACGGAAACACTAATTATCGATTTGAAAATTGTTTGTATATTTTTCATAAAGATTTTTAAGGGTTTTTTTTATTTTATTATTAAAAAATTAAAATAAGTGTCATTTCATTCATACTTTTAATTTTCAAATTCTTGTTAATTGTATGTAAAGTGTTTTGAAAAAATTTAAATAAAAAATTGTCATTTGATTTTATTACACTTTCTGCAAAACTTAGCGTTTTTAGTTCTACATACTAGCAGTCAGTGGCGAATCCAGGCGTTGGGGCTATCGGGCTACAGCCCCCCCCCAGAGCCAAGCCAGAATTCCTGATTTAATTTAACATCATTACAACTGTTTTTTCTTAATTTCTCTCTTTAAAAAATTTTAAAAAAAACGTTTCAACATTACTTTCTGGCTTGAAAGGCTCGAAAATTTTGCTACTTTTGTAGTCATTCCATTTGTACTTGTAGCATTGACGCGGTCGAAGACATTTTTTGGCTAGTTATTTCATTGTAATTTTTTATTAAATTATCGAAAGTATTGTATTGTTCTTTATGATTCTTATTGTCAGGTGAGTAAAGTCTGTAAAGTTAAAGAGTTTTGGTTTACTTTAACCTTGAAGTTTGACATTCATCACGACGATACAAAGTTTTTATGACCTCAGCCCCCCCAGACCGGAATTCTAGATTTGCCATTGCTAGCAGTAGATAGCGAAAATTACTTCAAAAAAATTCTGATCAATTAAGTTAACCACAAACATTTCCATCAAGCGCGCACAACATCAATAGACTTTACTATTCAGAATCCCATTTGCAGTGAATGATAAATCCGAACATTTTCCGTTCCTAGTTAACTAAGCTACTCTGTGAATATTTGTTTTGAACGATTATTGCGACTTTCTATCGATACACAAGAGTTGTAATCGATAAGAGCTATAATCATTCGAAAACTCTTATCACATCAAAAATAGTCCCAGATAGCACGTAAGTTTGCAGCAAGTTTGATTTTGAATTGTCATAGCAAAATTTGACGCGTCAAACTTGAATCGAACTGTAGCAAGTTCGATGTGACAAATAAAGCCACCTCCTTTGCAAATCAAACTTGCTGCAATTTTGCAAAACAAGCTTCCTGCAAAGATAGCACAATAAAGAGATAATTATTTTTGTCTCTGTTTTAAAAACATCCGATTTTTAATAGCATCTCCT
Organism: Araneus ventricosus; assembly: GCA_013235015.1. Lineage (NCBI taxonomy): Eukaryota > Metazoa > Arthropoda > Arachnida > Araneae > Araneidae > Araneus > Araneus ventricosus. The sequence goes on from BGPR01000066.1 coordinate 293,728, forward strand.
AGACCGTAATTCTTTTTTATTAATTCAATAAATCAATGATAATTTGTGAAAAAAATAACTTTTTTATAAAAAAATTTTTTGAAACATTTTCCATCTTTTTACTAAATATATCACTCTCACTTTAAAGAAAACTATATCGCCTTTTTCTTAATGTTAAAATTTTAACGTTTATAAACAAAATTAAATCTAAAAAACAGTCAGTGTTTGTTGAACAATAATAACTAGACATTTTGTCCCATTTTAAAGTAATTACTTTGAACTCTAATTTCATAATTTATTCTACTAGCAAAACGTAGTTATTAGCGAAAATCGCTCTCTCTTTGACTTCAAATCATATTCTCAACTCAAAAAATTAATGAAATCCAGAAAATAGTTAAAAATAAATCGTATAGGAATCGAATCGAACGATGTATTAGCGAAATCTATCTTCTCCTCTCAGAGTTCAACTGACTCAATGGTTAGCGTCTCCGCTTCGGAAATGGGAGGTCGCGAGTTCTATCCCGGGTTGTGTTTCGTACTCTGTGTTTGCTATAATTTGCAATAAGTTTGCACGGCAAGCTTGCTGCAAGTTCGTTTCATGGTGACTTCGGAGCTTTCGTTAACTTGTTGCAAGCTTGCACTCTTGTCATGACAAATTTGTGTCAAGCTTGCTGCAAACTAAAATTGCTATCTGGGGTGACTCGATCTAATAATTTTTGAACCCGGCACAAGCTAGGAACTCAGTTCTGGAGCATACGCCGGAGACACACTCTTCATCCTTGAATGGTGACTCACAGCGTCACAGGAAATACCAATAAAACTGCGATAGGAGTAACCGTGACAGCAAAAGGAACGATTTTCTTTCTAACCACCAAAGGGGTCTATTCTGGTATCCCCAGTTGGGTTGGGAGACGTCACTTTTTCCGTTGTTTACGGCCGGGAAAAGTGACGTCTCCTAACCCAACCGGAGATACAAGAATAGACCCCCTAAAACTTAGGAAAAGTAAATTAAAAAGGAATGATTTTTTAAAAAAAATTTTGAAACACTTTATGAACATTTATTTATCAATGATTGAATCACACTTTTTTCACAGTAGTATTGATCACTGATATTTGTGATTTTTTGATATTGCGTAGTAAATAACAATTCATCAAATATTCGTCATCCCTACAGTGTTGGGGTCTGTTCTGGTACCCCCGGTTGGGTTGGGTTCCGCACGTTAACAAAAGAACCCAACCCTACTCCCAATCCAACCGGGGGTACCAGAATAGACCGTTGCTCTATTAAAATGCTCTAGTGAGTCAAAAGGAACACAAATTAAAAATGTATATGAATAATGTAAATTAAAGATTTTATTTTCATTCTAACATAGTAATTTTCTTTTGAACACACGTGTATGATTTTTTGGGTTTATATATTTTTTAAAATTCTGAATCGCGATTTTAAATCCTTGATATTTATTTCTATTGACTTTGACCATCTAATCCAGCTGATATTTGTTGATGTTGATGTTCTATTCGTTTGGTTCAACGCGCCAATTGCGGAAATGTTACTTAAGTTTAAAATTTGGTTCTGCTACTTAACAGATTTGTCTTCTCAAAATTTGTTTTGCAATACATTAGATCAAAAATCTCTAGTTAATTAGCTAAACAGTCCTAATTGGAAATGGCCAGCGTAATTATGAAGACTTTTCGCTTTCTGAAGTTGCTTCATTTTATCAAATATAGGCCGATAGAAACCAGTATAGTTATTTCAATCATTTTGGCCACTATTCAACCCTTGCGGTGTCCGACTTGGAGGGGATATTCATATTTAAATTATAATGAAATTAAAGATGATCTTCAAATGTGTTTAGTTACAAGACGACCGCATGATTTCAAATTGTGTCCTTTGGTTTCCCCAGACTTAGGTATAACTTCTTTGCCATATGGTTAAGTGAAAATACTGAGGCTTTGTTCATTTTAAAGTATTCAGAATAAGACACTTCTCCCTTCTATGCCATAGCTATTATAATATTCCTATGAAACAGAAACTATATATTTATAGTATATCACTATATTATTTCATTCAGTTAAGTTTTATGACATCATTATCCTTAATAAATTTAGATATTTCAGTATATTGTATTCCTATGAAAACAAAATTGTCTTTTTTTTTCTGTGTAAAGTTGCATTTACAAATTGTATTTGTTTTTCTTAGAGAATTAATTAAAAAGATGTTTTGCATTTCATGATATTAAAATGCTTTTGTATCAAAATTTGGGTTGGGAATATTTACTGGATTTGCATATTTATTGGTGTTTCATTTTATCTTTCTTACCATTAATGAGAATAATAACACATATTCAAAAGGTGAAGGGGGGAAAAAAAGCATTTAGATTTGTGTTTTCACAATAATGAATTTCTTTTTATTTGGTGGAAAGATGGATTTTATGTGGAAGGTAATTCTATTGCAGGATCACATAATTTCATTTAGAGATCTAACTTGTATTTTGATCAGTGTTATCAAAGCTTGATGTTTGTGTTATTTGCACCATTAAAATCAAGAGGAAATAATTTTATATCTTATGAATCACTTCAAAATAGAGGAAATGTTTGAAATTCATAAAGCAATTTTGGTGTAGTGAAAACATTTACTTCTCTGATTTATAAATACAGTACTAAATGAAATCTATAGGGACTAGAAAAATTTTCCCATTTTAGGCAGGGCTAAATAGTATGTGAGGATTTCCGATGGTACTAAATATTTTTTCCATTTAAGACAGGATTCAGTTTCTTACAGAGTCTGTATTTTACAGATTTTACTGTTTAGTGAAGAAAAAAGATTTTGTATTGGAAAGTTACCTATAATCTTTCATGGCAGGATCAGGATATTATGACTTCATATCCCAATTATTAATATTGAGCATACTGAAAGAGTTTTATTAGTAATAGATCACCACAAAAGAATATTGGCATGGATTCAGAAGGATTTCAAAACTCTATTTCCTGTTTGCAAAAGCATATATTTTTAGCATGAAGGCAAATTCAAAGCTCGTATATTACATGACATGAAAAATATTTATAACATTTTTATATTTACAAGTTAGTTGTATCACTGCTGATATACTGTTGGAAAATACCCATCAAAGATTTATTAGAATTCCTACTGTGCTAATTACAATTAGGCATGGGTCAATCCATGCAAAAATTGGGGCTGTTTTTCGGCCCCTTCACAAAATTCCACTTCATGAAAATGGCCCCTTCACAAAATTTAAATTCATAAAAACGGCCCCTTCACAAAACAAATTCACTTAAAATATAGAAATATGACTGCTAAAATTGAAGGTTTTACGTGATAAAAAAATTTTTCACAAAAATGGGCCCCTGAAAAAAACCCTGGATTGACCCCTGAATTAGGATTATTTGCATTTTCTCCTTTGACATTCAGTAAATTTTGGATTGTTTTTATCCTTAAGCTGGGAGTTACATATTGGAACTGATATGTAGTCTGTTTTACTTTTATAGTGACTGATTTCATTTTACAAAATATAGCACCACATTACATAGACAAATATTTACATATTATGTAAGTATGCACCTCTTTAATAAATAGGAAACTTAATCTCATATTGTTGAAAATAGCTTTTCTCAGTGTTTTAAGAAGCTATTTGATTAAATGTTTTAATTTTTTATATTAATTATATTTGATGTTGAATCACTTTTTCATATAATTTCAGCACCATATAAGCATGTGAATAAAGTTGTCAATGAAACCCTCCTTCGTGAAATGCCAGAAAAAATGAATATTCATCCGGGAGGAAGATGGTTTCCTAAGCATTGTTCTTCTTGGCAGCGAGTGGCAATCATTGTACCATATAGAGACAGGAAGAAACATCTTGATTTGTTTCTTCAAAATATGCATCCTTTCCTACAAGCTCAGCAGTTAGATTATGGAATTTTCGTTATCGAACAGGTGAATATATTTGGATTTATTTTATCATTATTTACATATTTTTTGAACAATCTTTCATGACAACCTCCTCTTAAAATTTATGGTTAACCTAGAGTTTAGGGTGTGTACTTACTTCGTTTCTCTTAAGCTCGCCAATTGTTTGTCGCCAAGAGAGAGTGCCAGAACATTTGTTTTGAATGCGAGTTGACAATTTTTTTGGTGTCGTTTGCGCATGTGCTGACAGTGATTTGTTTACTGTTCTACAGCACATGCCTTTAATTTCACCTCATTTCCATTGGTCCACTATCTGCTCTCTTCGATTTGATTGGTCAGTGTACGAATTTGAATAATACTTTGTTTGGAATTTTTGATTATTTACCAAATGATTTTTTTAATAACTATTCACTTCTCTTGTAATTTTCATTCATCGAATTTGCTGATTCTCTTTCTCTGTATTGCTTATTATGGCTTCCAAATATCGAACAAGGAATGCTTTTTTCTGGAAACAATGGTTCCCTTGCTACATTTCATCGTCTTAACACGTCTTGCTTTTCCTGTGTTCATGCTTTCCCTGTGTGCTTTGTTTCTCAATGAAAAAGCGAAGCTCCGAGGGGCCCGCTTTGCTGAAAGTGAAGCCACTGATATTTTTTTAAGTTAAAAATATTTGCCTGTTATGCCAGCATTACATGCTCAATCTCTCATTTTGAGATTCTGCAGGCATCAATTGTGCAGGAGACCTATAAAAAAAATCACTGCGCATCCTAAACAGTGTTTGGCGATGGCAAATCAAATTGCGCCTAGGAAAATTGGTTAGAAAATAGTACGTACCCTAAGCCCCAGGTTTACCAAATTTATTCCAGAATTTACATCTATTAATTATGATCATTTATATTGAGAGATTGATTAAGAAATATATATCTTCATAGTTTGGATGTTGAAATTTTAGTTGGCTTTCAGCCTTTTTTACTTGCTATTCTTTTTTCATCTTGGTACCTCTTTAGCATATTTATCATTCATACGTGTGAAATGAATCATTGTAGGAGTATCGGCAGCTTTTTTTTCACCTTTGTGTAAAAGTTTAGATTAAAAATGTAATAAGGTTGTAAATTATACAACTTATCACATACTCATGATCATAAATTTTTACTATGTTAGAGTAGTGGCATAGCGATGGAGGCCAAGGGGTATAGATATCCAGGGTGATAGTCTCAGGGAACGAATGCCATGGAGACAAAACCTTAGTGCGTTTATGTTACTTTTTAAAGCAAATTCTGGTAAAAGGGTAAAATAAATAAAACCATTTACACTTGCAAACCATTGATGACGATTAGGGGTGAAAAAATCATATATTCTTCATGTACCACTTCCTCTCGCCATGTCACTGTGTGAGTTAAAGAAAACTTTGAAACATAAAATTTTTGAAATGGAGAAAAGAAAAAAGATGAAACATATTGGGAAAAACTGCCTTGAAAATATAGATTATTATGATGATGTATATTGTTGTTTTTACTACATATATTATTATTAAGTATATTATTGTTATAATGTATTAGGTATATCATTATTATAATTTTATTTTGACAGTTGCAATTTACTGTACATATTAAGTTTAAATCACTTGTAAATTTATAGTGTTGTTTTAAATTAATTGTTTGTTGTAATTTAATTAAAGCAAATTCCATATAAATTTGATACTTGTTCATGCAACAAACCAATCAAAATTATATTTTCAAATGTGTATAAGCCCAACATCTGAATTTTGCTTCTTCTTATATATATATATATATATATATATATATTGTATCAAAACGGTACTGTTGTAAATCACTAATAAGTCTTCATTCATGGAAGATTTTAATATACAGTTTTTAAATAAGTAAATTAATGATTATTTGCTTTTCTATTATTTTATTTATTACATTCATGTTTTCATTTAGTGTTTTGAAGTATTAGTCAATAAAAAGAGCCCAAAACTATGCAATACTTCAGAATTTTTGAATAAAATCGATGTGTGTACAGAAAACTTGTACCTACCATGTAACTAAGAATCAACCCATCCCTCTTCAGCACATTGTAGAGGGGGAAAAAACTTCTAGTCATAAGAATGTCAAATATAAGACTATGCATTTTTCAGAACATGGGAAAAAAAATTAAGTAAGCACTAATCCATTTCACTACTCAAAGCTTTGTGGAAATGTTTAAGAATCCCTTTTGTATTCTCATTGCGTAAGTGTTATTTTTTTCGCACGAATGACAAATGTGTTCCTGGAGCTCTTTATGAATATAAATGTTTGATATTGTTACATGTAGTTCCTTTGACAATATGCAGTACCCAGAGAATAGTTTGATGCTTTGTGGAGACTGGGAGTTTTTCAATGCAAAAGGATGAAGTGGAAAATTTGTCATATTGCAGGTGAATGAAGAATTTGTTCTGGCTGTTGTTGATCAGAAGTCGGTGATCTAGGAATTATTCTCATTCAAGTTATAACAAGGCAATTAGATTTATCTTGCATAACAATATGGAAGTCTTTGAAAATTGAAGAAAGTTATCCATCTGAAATCTAACATCATAAGCATTACAGTTATGGATGAAAAGTCTGCTTTGACATTCTTTGCATGCATGCAGGTGAATACTTAATTAAATATCTTGTGGAACAGAAAACACCAAGAAGCAATATGAGTAATGAAAACTCCTCTACACTTTCAAAAGACTCCATTCTGTGAAGCTCATCAAATTCCAACGCTAACATGAGCTTAATTAGCAAGGTTGCCTGTACCTATATTTATTGTAGAAGAAAGACGCATACTTATTATTAAAATATAGGTTTTTTAAAAAAGTACAATGATAAAATTAATGTTTTCTACTTAGCCCGTGACATCTGTTTTCTCTGAGTGTTTTATTATGGGGAAATCAAAATTTCCCCAAATAAAACTCTGTCTGAAAATTTGTTATTTTCAGACTGATCCAAAGAATTTCAGTAATTCATTTTTGATCTTGGAGAAAAAATATTTTTTATAACAATAAATAATCTCTTGCACTAATATGTAACATGGAAATAAATTCATATGTGAATTTTTTTATTGTTCTCAAGCCTTTTTGACTAAAAGTGAAACATCTCAACTTTACTGAGTTTTGTATTCAAATTTGAATTGCACTAGATCTCGCATATTTCCAGAGATAGATCTTTTAACATCAGCAAACTTTCTTTCAAATTCTGTTTTAAGGCTTAAAATTATTCCCTTTTAATTCCATAACATTTTGCCTAAACTTGATTTAATGTAATTCAGACATTTTTACTATTCAGTTATCCATTCATTAGTAAGCATTAAGTTTTTATTGAAGTTGTTTTATATACTCTAACATTGCCTAGGCTGAAAAAAAAAAAATGTTGGCCATATGGGCCCATAGGGCAGTTTCTTTGGCATGCATACTCTGCATTTCCCAAAACCAAATGGTTGCATTGGGTTTATACCAACGTTTCTAACTGATCTTTTTATATCAAATTATTATTGAGGATAAACCATTCACAGAGGCCAAAGATCTATTCAGTTAATGGTGTCTGTGTAACTTTATTATTCATCTCCTCCAACAAGCAGTATATCTCAGCTTTGTAATATTCTAACAATATGCAGCATTTTGCCAGATTGGCTGTCTTTTTTCAGCAATTGTTTTAACAGAATTTTGCAGAAGATTGAGCGATTAATTATACATTCCTATTTTGGTGCCTACTGTGTTCATCATGCCTAAGCCCTTGAGACATTTGTCTGTGAGGTTACCTGAAAAACATGGTTTACAAGAAATAATGGTACATTTGTATTTAATATGCATCATGGCTGCAAAACCATTTCATTGAATCAAGTTTTTACTAAAGATTCGTTGCTGCATCATTTCTTCCACTGTTCTTTGTTTCTGGACTTTTTGTTCCATCATTAACTTCACCATGTTCATACAACACAGATTTGGGATTCTTAAGACCGCTGTCCCCCCACTTCCTGTATAGCATTTTGAACATTGATACTGCATTTCTAATCCCCTGTTTCATCACTTGTTCAATTTTCTGGATGTATTTTATAAAAACATAGATAGATACCTATATCTTGGTAATAGTTTGAGTTTAATGAAACATTGAAAAAAAATTAATTTACCTAAATTTTTGTTTTGAAAGTACATTTAGTACTGCCTTTTCAGTTGAAGGCCAATTAATTTTGTAGCTGTATGTGAAGGAACTCTTCATTAAATTATAGTTAGTTAAAAATGAACAAAAAAATAATCAAATTGTAAATGAGTATTGTCATTTGGTATTTCACAAAAAACTTTGCATGATTGAGCAGCAAATCTAAAAGACAAAATAATATAATTTGTAGCATGGAAAAAAATATATTACTAATGAATTTAGCATCAAGCTGTGTATTTTTATTAATAAACTAGAAAATCATGCCTCTTCATTCAAGAGATTTCCCCTGAAATTTGACGTGTTTCGATAGATATATACGCGAGAGAAATGTTTAACATTGATTGAAAACAAATAAAATAAATGTATGTTTTATGACAGGAAATATTTTTTTTTATTTACATATTTCTTTATTCAAAAAACCTCTTGGTAAACAACATTCGGTGTGAAGTATTTTTCGTTGTTTAACAATTTTCCGTGTAATTCAGATGTCTAATCAAAACAAAGCACTTTTCTGCTTGTCAAATGTTGGCAAAAAATATTAAATTATTTCATCATGATTGCAATAAATAATCAGATGCATTGTGGCGTCCAAACTATATCATTCACATGATATACCACTGGCGTGATTTACTACTTTCTATTGAAAAACAGAAATTAATTTGAAATATATGATTAATATAATTTAAAATTTCTCGGGAACTATTGATCATAGTGATATAAATTTTTTTTCAATTGATAGCAAATTTTATTTCACTATTTTAGAGCTATTAAATTTGAAATTATAATGACAATTACTCTTAAATTTAAAATTACTAAAATTTAGGTGTTCTAACAATGAAATAATGCTCTTTAATGTCTTGCAGTGCTATGCCGCGAATTTTATTGTTGGTGACGTCAGAGCATTACCAGATCAATAAGAGACAGATCTGGGCTATTATATTAGTAATTTTTGATTGAAGTGAATGATGTCAGATATTATGATTCATGTACCACTGCTGACAAACATTTTCTGTTTGGTGTACTTTTATTGTGATAAAGAACTGATATAATGTGTGAAGGATGATAATTATTTTATTTTACATAAGTTATTTAAGTTTTAAACATTGCTAAATTTAATTTTTTCTTCTTACAGATAAAAGACATTAATATGCATGGTTTCACTTGCTTTTTTAATAATGTTGTTCTTTCAGATTTAGAAATTTTTTCACTTGGCTGATTTATTCTTTTTTAGAGTGAGAAACATAAATTCAACAGAGGTAAATTGTTTAACATTGGATACTTAGAAGCTACTAAGGAACCTGATTTCTGCTGTTTCATTTTTCATGATGTTGATTTATTACCTGAAAGTCCTCGCCATACATATGGTTGTTCAGAAGAGCCTCGACACATGTGTTCTGCTTTGGATACTTTCAGATATGTGTATGTTTGACTTCTTTATTATTATATCTATTATCAAAAAGTTATATTTTGTAGGAAATTATTTAAATGCACAGTCAAATCAAAATAAAAAATTAATTACAGAAGACACATTAAAGCTTGAATGTATAAAATTTAGGATGTTAACCATTTAACTATTTTTTCAATACATTGTACTTACTCTGTTTCTGGTACTTGCTTGATTTGTCCATATGCCTTATGGGCAAAAAGACTGCTTTTGTACTAGCTTTGATACTGTTTAACCTGCATTTTTCTCAAATTACTTTGTTATATTGTAAAGAAATGGCATTAAGAACCACTGCAGAATGTTTAGTATTTTCCCAGGTTTTAAGGACCCAGGAAATACCATTACATTCATTTAATATTTCTTCCTAATTAGTTTGATTGTGAGTCATATATAGGTTGTTAATGCCTCACCACCCTGTAGACATAGGGAATGAACTTAAAAATAGTTGAAAACATGGATTACTGCAAATGAAAGAGCCAGTATTTTGGGAAAAATTAATCTATTAGTGACAATGTGAAAATTTATAAATTTTATTGGAAATATCTTAGTCATCTAAAGATTCTAACCCAATAGGAGAGGAATACAGCTCTTTATCCTGTGAATCTTTCAATTTAATATCATGAAATGTAAAAAAAAAAAAAAAAAAAAAAAAAAAAATCTTTTATTTATTTATTTTTGTCTAGAATGCATTTGAGTTCAAAAGTAATTTATTATTACTTAGTTATTTTGTTAATTCTGCTTCAAAAATGCTTAGTTTTCACAGTTCCAGGCAATTCAGTTCCGAGATTGATTTTCTTTTGATTTTTACAATGATATATATTTTAGATAGTTATTTTAAATATTCATTTATTTGTTGTTGGTATCTTATTGAATATTAGATAAGACAAATGCCAGTATAATTTATTCAAAATCAAGAAGCCTCAAATAACATGACTCCTTACTTAAGGTGCATGGGAAGTGTAATCATATAATTTCATCAAGTTGTATATATTTTACTTTTCTGATTTTATTTAGGAATTAACTTACTACATAAATCATATTTTAATATTTGATAATAAGAGAAAGAAACTGTATTCTTAACATTTTAACCTTGACCTCAATTCCCTTGTTTTAATTCAACCTTGTAATTACTCAATGCCTGGTTTTTCACCACTCATTGAGTGATTATTAAATAGTTCTGCAATTATATTTTCTGTATCAAACAGATAAGTTCTTTACTCTCTGTTGATAGCTTGAAATATGCTTTCTAATATTGACTGAATGTTATCAATAAAATGATTAAAATATTTGTTTGTATGGAAAGAAACACACATTATCGATGATCTTAATAATCATTTTCTGATGTGAAAAATTATTCTTTTTACCCTTACCATACAAAATGTCTGCTACTATTAATGTATGATAGTAGCAGATATCTTACTGTCAGTATTTTTGAATAAAATATCCTTTATAAGTGGTTTATTTTTATATCTTATGAAAATGTTTTATCAGGAAAAGAATATATGATCCATTATTAAATGCATTCACCTTCACTAAATGTATAAGCTGTTTGTATTTTAAATAAATTTTTACTACTATGTTTGTAATATATATATACAAAAATTACAGATTGCCATATCCTGAGTTATTTGGTGGTGTAGTAGCCTTCACCAAAGAGCAGTTTTCTACAGTCAATGGATACTCAAATTTGTTCTTTGGTTGGGGTGGTGAAGATGATGACTTGTATGATAGGTATTAAAATTTGCTATGTCTTTACAAGAAGGCCCCATATCAGTTGGCTTCTTTATATTGTGTGTAGTTTTTATTTTTGAGTTTTGTTGCTGTTAAATAACATTGTTCTATTGTGTTTAATTCTGAGATAAGTTAACCTTATTGGAAAATTGATCAAATTATATTTCAAATGGAACATTTTCCTGTTCTATCCATCACTATAAATGAGGGGAGGAAAAAGAAACATTCTTAAGATACAAAGGATGAATTAATTTGTTAGTTTCTGTTGACTTAAAATAGGTGCTACTTTTTTTGAATGAGTCACTTTTTAATGACACAGTTTCATGTAAGAAAGTATCCTGTATTATACAGAAAAAAATGTCTTATGTGAGCCTTATTCAAATAACTGTTTTTATTTTTTTCAAGTATAATGATTTATAATTTATGATGTTTTTGATATGTGCATAGGAGTTATTGGAAAATGTTCACACATTAAAGGCTTCATTTTGTAAAGAACTACTTCATATTTGTTTATTACAATTGCTTTAATTTTAATTGTTTGAAAAATTCAACCAAGCAAATAATATGATGAACAGTACCTTAAAGGCATTGCTTTTACTTCACTGTGATGTTTTAATGGATGTGTATAATGAAAAATTTTACATTTATTCCAACTAAAGGCAAAGCTGGACATTATTTCTTTCTCTTGAGAATATCTTACAGTTTATGTTTAATTATTTTGACATTTCTCATATAATAACAGAAAAAGATAAATAAACTTCTTATTAGGTAAAATTTCAAATTCTTATTTAAATTAAATTCTGATAAGAAAGTGCAAGATTTGTGGAATCGAGCAGAACTTTGTAATTAAGGGGAGACTGGGGTACAATGGTTCATCCCCTATTATTTATTTTATTTATGTTTTTGAATGTTTCATATTTTGGCATACAGATGCTAGATCTGTAGTGCTGAAAAAAAAAAAAAAACTTTAAAACCATGCACCTAATTGACAATTAAGCCATGTTATTCTTGACTAGTGATTTGTAGTAGCTAAACGTAAATATTTTCAGTCAAGCATATTTTCTTTTCTGTATTAAAGAATTGTGATTCAAAAGACATTACTTTACACAATAAAAAGGTAAGATAATATATTATTGTATTTAATGTAGCTGAAATAACTGAATATAAAATTTCTTATTTTTTTATCAATTTTTTTCGAAATTCCACATGGGGTACAATGGACCATGCTCCATCCCCTGTTCTGCATCCCATATGCTTTTAAAAATCGGACATTATATAAGAATAGGCAAATTGCTTTATTTTAATGAGTTAATTAACCATTGAATCATGTAGTGTATACATTTTTTAAGTGTAATCTATGTATTAACCCTAATTAGGCATGAAGCATAGTAAAAAAGATTTTACGTTATTTGTTTGAGATTTTTTTTCTTGTAAAAATTTTATAAACATTCATTACATTTTTAATTCTTATATTATATCTATATTAAGGAAAAATTAAATAAAATAGTATGATTTTTTTAATAAATAATGCACCTATTATAGTTTGTATCTATGGATATTATACATAAATTAAGTGTTAAATGATATAAAATTAATTTAAAAAAAAAGGTTAATACTGTCCCATAAAAGCATTTCCATAGATGACCAATCTCTTTTAAATATTCAAGATATTATGATGAGTGTTCAGGAAGCTACAATTTCACAAGAAAACATGAGACTTTCAGTAACACAAAAATCTTTTAATGTGTTGTTTGCCAACTTAAATATCTGTTAATCTTGCATTATATGTATGAACTGAATCTGTGAATAAATAAATATTATACATTTTATATTTTATGTTATTAAAAAATGTACTACAGTACATTTTTTAATATCATTCATTTTCATCATTTTTTAAAGATATTTTTAAAAATTTACTGGTGGTCCATAGTATCCCATGCTGTGGACCATTGTACCCTGCTCTTGGTGTACAATGGTCTACTTTGTCACTAATTACTAAAAAATAAATATTAAAAAAAAGTATAGATAATTATGGTTTTAGAGTGAGTGTAATGTAAACCTTAATATGTAGAGAATATGTATGCTTTTTTTCAAGCAAAAAAAACCCAGTACTTTGAGAGTAAACATTCTAAATTTACAAAAGTGTACCATTGTACTCCGGTCTCCCCTATACATCTTTTCTCTAGTAAAATAAAGAAATCACATTAACATAATGTCTGTCCGCCAGGAGAACTGTTGCCGCCAAATTATCTAGTTTACGGCGGACACTCTAGGGAAGATCCATTTCAAATAGAGGAATCCAGTTTGCATCCGAACACATTTGAATGAACTTCTACCTACTAGGGAAATGGATTCTTCCTACGATAACCTGTTTTCTATAGTGACCGCCGTAAACTAGACAATTAGGCGGCTACAGTTCTCATAGCAGACAGGCAGTAAGTACCTTAACATTCTTGGAATAACTAAAAGTTTAATTCAATTCTGTTATTTTAAATTCAATTATTTTTTAAAAGAAAAACAACCTTAAATGGTATATAATGTACATAGTTTGAACAATGAAGATTTGTATTTAATGTTGGATAAATGGTGTTTTTTGAAAAATTTCCTTTCATTGAGTTTCATGTGAATGACATTTTTCTTTTTATAGATGCCACCAGTTCTTTCACTATTGTTAATTAATCAGTTATTTAAAAAAATTATTCTTAATTTATATCTATTCAAGTAGAGTTAAAAGTACTTTATATATTTAAATGAGACCTGGAACTCTTTTGTGATGAGAAATACAAATTAATCGGAAATTTACCAATAATTAAACTTCTGGAGATCTAACTTTCTTATTATGAGCAGTGCATATTTTCTGACTAACTAATCCTTTAATACAAGTAATAATGTTTTCATATCTGGGAGTAAAATATTCTATTAAGTTAAGTTTTAAAAAATAAAGAAACATTACCTTCATGCTTACTAATGAAGTATTTCATAGTCTTTAATCATGCAGATTTCCTCCTTTTATTTTATTGATTTAAATTGAATTGAATTTTGTAGTAAGTATTAGCTGATTTTGTTATAGTTTCAAAATTGAAAGGAAATATATTATTTCTTATTTAAACCATTTAATAAATCTGTGATAAGATGCTCAGTCAACACAAAAGTTTCATTACTTCCCTGTTTCATTTTATTTATCTTACATGTTTAATTTTTAGCATTAAGACAGCAAATATAAAATGAAGAAAATATCATTTAAAAATATATCCAAACCTTATTTTAGGATAAAATCATTTATTATAAATTCTATGCTATTGTATATAAACTATCAAACAATGGATTTTTAAAAGCCAAAATGTTGATTTTAAAATAATCGTATTATGGTTTTTCAAATAACATAATTATGAAAGCAGATTTTGTCTTCCTTCATTTCTTAGACATAAATAAAATAATGGCAATGATCTAATTTCATTTTTAATAAAATAATGTCAGTTATGAAAAGAACTAATAACTGTATTCTTCTGTTTTATGGAGTGTTTGTCAGATCATTAACTAGATTGATCCACACATGACTGTTTTTCCAGTTTTTTTTTTTTTTATCTGGTATTATTTAAATTGTTTGACACATCGTATTTAATCAATCAATATTGTATTCAAATTATTAAATGCAGTCAACGGCACACAGAGTTTAACTATTGGATTGATATATTTTTATCATTCAGTTTACTATTCTTAATTTCACTATTTTGAGCACATTTAAAGCGGGTCTTTTTTCTATGAGAAAATTTACTTTTATTGATTTTACACATTGTTTAAGCTATCTTCTTATACTAAAAAATATTTGTGTGTCTTCTAGAATTTATCATCTCATTTTTTGAAAATGTAATTGTTTCTTATTTCTTTAGGCTTAAAGCTAAACAAATAAATGTAAGGCGATGGGCTCCAGAGATATCCAGATTTACCATGCTCTTTCATAAAAAAGAACCTCCCAACCAACACAGGTATGTTTTGAAGAATGAATGCTCTGTAATTGTGAGAATTTCTTTCTGAGCATGTGTTTTTTAATTTAAAACATAAAAAAATTTAATTTATTGATTTTAAAATAAGATTCTTGTGCAAATATACATACCCTGAATCATTTCTGCTGTTATGTATAACCTGAACTTATAGTAATTATAAATTATATATTTTTTGCCTTTGATTTAAAATGGCAATATTTCAGTTTCATTTTTTCCCCTATGTTAGATTTTTGGTGTACTTTCTCTCTTCTTTGGTGTAAAAAAGTGCTTTTTAAACAGTGTGAGTTTGTGTTTTTGAAACACTGATATTGAACTAAAATATGTAAATTTTTGCTTTACTTTAAATTTATAAAAAAAACTGATTATAACAAGTTATCTACATATTTAAAATAATGTGGTAAGAAATCTTCACCGAGTTTGCCAACCTCAACCACTCAACAGATTTTGACAATTTTTTTTTCATATGAAAGCTCACGACGTCTAGATATGTCATCAAGGGTCACCTGCCCCTTCCCCATTTTCGAAAGAAAGTGAAAAAACACTTCCCCACTGTACATTGTCTATGGGGAAAAACCTTGTAGAAATCCCCCAACGACCTAACCAATTTCGACAATGTTCATTTTATATAAAAGTTTATGATGTCTGGATTTGAAATGAAGGGTCGCCTGTTCCCCATCATCCCCTATTTTTGAATGAAATGAAGAAAACATATAGAGAATGTATGGTGGAGAAAAGTTTTTTCGATTTCGTTCGAAAATGAGGGATGGTGGGGAGCAGGCAACTCTTCATTGCAATTATAGACGTCATAAGCTTCCATATGAAATTGAAATTGTGGAAATCAGTCTAGTGGTTGGGGCTGGGGAATTTCTACAAGCTTTACCCATATGATAAAACCTTCAGATTGTTCGCCAGCCCCAATCACTCGATGGATTTCAATCATTTTTATTTCATATTGAAGCTAATGACGTGTACATATGTTTTCAAAGGTCACCTGCCCCCACCCGCATTTTCAAATGAAATCGAAAAAACGCTTTCATACTGTACATTCTCTATGGGGAAAATCCTTTAGACAGTTCGCCAGCAACAACAACCTGACGAATTTCAACAATTTTTATTTTATATGAAAGAGCTTATGACGTTTAGATTTGCAATAAAGGGTCGCCTGCCCCCACTCCCCATTTTCGAATGAAATCGAAAAACCACTTCATCATTCATTGTCTATATGCTTTTTCAATTTCGTTCGAAAATGGGGGGGGACAGGCGACCCTTGATGACATATCTAGATGTCATAAGCTTTCATATGAAATAAAAATTGTCAAAATCGGTGTGGTTGTTGGGGCTGGGGTTTTTCCCCCACAGACAATGTATAGTGGAGAAGTGTTTTTTCAATTTCGTTTGAAAATGGAGGTGGTGTGGGGCAGGATATGTGATAACATATCTAGATATCATAAGCTTTCTTATAAAATAAAAATTATTGAAATCCGTCGAGTGGTTGGGGCTGGCAAACTGTCTGAAGTTTTTTTACCATATTATTTTAAATATATAGATCCCAACAGTTCCATCAGAATGGCATGTAAAAAAATATTGTGAAATACCTATTGTAGGTGATGGAAACTGTTTATTTAGGGTGATATCATTCTGTATTTATGGATCTGAAGACTTTCATGCTGAAATTCGTGAAAAAGTTATACAAAACATTAAAACTAGATGAGATTTATTGAAAGATTTTACAATTTTAAAGAAATCTGTTGTCTACAAAGAATATGAAATCTACTATGGTTTTATGGTCTGTTCCACTTATTTTCATGCAGTATTTAAAACTGAAAAAGTAGTGGCTGAGAGCTTCGAAGCAGCGAGGTGGCAGGGACAGTGCTAAGCAAAGTGGGTGCTGGCCGCGAACCCACCCGGAGGGCGGTGAGAGCCACTAGTTAAGATTTTAAACTACAATTATTAAGTTGTGCCTATTTACGATATGTGTTGGAAGTTTACATTTAAAAATTTTTATTTATTTATTTTTTGTTTTTCAATTTTCTTCTGTTTCAGATTCCTTTTGCTTAAAACTGTTAAGGAGCGAATGGACAGAGATGGTTTAAATACCCTGGATTATAAAATTTTATCAACTGATTCTTTTCCATTGTATACTAGGATATTAGTGGATGTGAAGCCAAAATAATATTTTAAGGATGTCTTACTAATGTCATTTGTATAGAGCTTCCAAAGAAAACTGCAAGTATTAAAATAAATAATTTAATTTATAAAATACATTTTATGAACAATGATGATGAAGTTTTAAATATATATATATATGTATGAAGTTGATTGGCAGCTTGTTTGACACATCTGGAATAGTTTTTTTTTTTCACCTCCTAGCATTGCAGGGATGCCTGAAGCCACTGAAAAGATTTTCATAGATTTATTTACAATGATTATTTTTCATGCTTATTGACTTTTGAAGTATATTTCTTTTTATAAGGAATTTTAAATAGTATTGACCATTATAAAATATTGATTTAAATTGTACCATAAAAAAAAGCTGAAATTCTTTAAATCTATTGTGAAACGAATCATTTCACTTTAAACAGACTTTCTTTGCTCACAAGTAATTCACATTTTTAAATAAATGTATTATTTTTGTGGCATTCATTTGCTCAAAAGAAAAATATTTATTAAAGGCAATTGAAATAAAATTTTGTGTGCTCAATTTTCGGTTACTTACTTCAGACAGGGTGGTCTTGACAAACCCATTCTGCAATAAGTCTTTCTTTTCAAAAGTACCTACAAAGGTATATTTTCTTTAAATGTTATATTTTATCTTTGATTACTGTTACTCCTCAAATATTATATTGTTTATATATTTACCAAAAGCGACCATCAAGTGCAATATACAAAGAACAAAATCTCCAAATCGTAATGTACCATCTTTTCGCATATACCGTAGTACCAGCAGTGATAGAGCATCAATATTTACTTGAAATCCTGAAATAGTTGTGAAGTAGAATCATAAAAATTGAATGTATCAACATAATTGCATGCAAGAAATTATTTGCTTTATGCATAATTGTGTAAAGCATATTTATAGAATTTTATGTGAAAGCAAAATAGGAATTTTTTTAAAGATGGTTTTAGAGGAATCCACATTGTACAGATTAGTGTTAACTTTTTAGTTTTATACTAAGAAACCTTTTCTTTATACAGAAAGGCTTATTTATTTGTAAGATTTCTGTTTTTTTATTATTGTGTATTTGTTTTGATTTCTCATTTGTTCTTTTCGTCAAGTCCTTAATTACTTTGGGCCAATTTTGTCATTGCTTATGGTTTTGCACAATGTAGTTTTACTTGTTTTTTTTCTTTTGCACGACTTTAGGTTTTTGAAAAGATTAAATTTCCTTTTTTTTTTATTCCTTTTCTTTTAAATGAATATTTTTTGAAAAGTTTGGTATAAATATAAGAGTTTTAAAATGTAAAATTTGGTATCTGTACTGGATGCAAAGTTATGAAGAACCTAACTAATGAATATCTATTTTAGTAATTACTGAATACATATTTTTGTTTATCAAGAAAGTTAATTCTTTTGCTTTGTAGGTATATGTATATAATATTAGTTCTCTTATATAAAATTATAATAACATGTCCATTAATTCCATCCATACATTTTATAGATATGAACAGTTATTCAATGCATATTGTAAGGAGTCTTAAAAGGCATGTTCTTTCTCCTTTTCAGGTAACATATTCATAAAAAAATTAATGAATTTTACTCCAGATTGTTTCAAATTTGACTTGTCTTTAACATTCAATATATATTTATAAAAAATTTAACATTTCTTCATGGGAATATGCAATTATGTGATTGTTTGTTTCATTATCAGCAAATTTAGATAAAAAGAAGTTTGATCTTTTTCATTTAAAAGACAGGGGGAGGGAAAATTGTTTCTTTAATTAAGAACAATTTAAGAATCTAACTGTTTTTTAGTTTTCAAAAGCCTAAGAACATGTAAGAACTAATGTAAATTTGTTGGATTTTTCTTCTAAATGTTAGTTGACATTGCTATGCCAAAATCTTAAATAGTTATGTATATGTTACGATCAGTGTGATTAATCAGTTATTATTAATAATCACATTTTTAAGTGGTTATTAATAATAACCATAATTTTTATGTGGTTATTAATAATGATCAGTTGTTATTCATACTAACTGTGGTCAGTATTTATATTAACTGATTAATCACATTGACCGTAACATATATAAATTTTTTCATTGTATCTCTATGTAAATAAAATGTGCAATATTATAGATATTGTTTTAGTGATTGTAGAAAAATGTATATAACTAAATTTTATTTTGTATTGTATATATTACTAGTACTTAATTTAATGAAAATTCTTTTTAAATTATAATTAATTAGGCCACTGTGTCTACAGTGATCAGTTAGTAGTATGTTGTTAGTGGAGCAGTTGTGATTTTGCAGTTGCATCATGCCTTCCTTGAATTTTTTGTACAAAATTTACATAAAAAGAAAGTTATTTTTGATTTAATTTTTTACATAATACGCCTGTAAACTTTATGAAAACATTCTTTGTATCCATATATTTTGAAATTCTAAAAATTACCAAACTATTTTGAAAATATATGTGGCCTTGTTTAAACATCATATGAGCTGATGTACAACTATGCAACATGTACTTTACTTCAGCTGTTTATTAAATAGCTCTTTAAATCATTATTTGTGTTTGAATTTGATGAGTGTGTTTTCTTTCCAATCAAAAGTAAATTTACTTAAGTATTAAATATGGAATGGTATAGAAGCATTCCAACAAATGCAGAAATAGAAGTTCAGGCAGATTTCTGTTGGTTTCAAAATATAATTTTAAGAGTTTGTCAACTATAATTCATTTCTAGAATTTCGCATCATGCCAATCTGTATTTGTAATACCTGAAAAAAAGTTCTTTTAAATGTAATTATATAATCATACATTGAAAAGTAAATAACCATGAGTTCAAAAATCAGTAAGGAATCGTATTGCATGAGATTAAACACAATTTATGTCACGAAAATGAAAGTTAATTCTATTAAATTGGATTGAAAGTTAACAATATTCCATCAATTTAGAATTGCATCGTTTTTAAACACTTTGAATCGATTTTTTTAAACTTGGATTTTACTTATGTTTGTAAGATTTTCTCTAGAATCCTGAAATGGAATTTTTTATAATAAAATTTGCATGGTCTTTGTATGAATTGTGTAAATCAGTTTTATATGAATTAGATTAAATGCAACATTGATATGATTGATATACAACCATAAATAAATATTTGCATCATGGTAAGAAATAAAAAAAAAATATGATTATATAATTACATTTAAAAGAACATTTTTTTAGTCATTAGAAATCATTAACTTCTTTTATTATCTTTTATCATTGTTTTTTTATTAATACTTTATGAGATTGCAGTTTGAAAATTATATTATCTTTTGGTTTTTATTTTTTTTCTATCAGTTAAATAAAACAATTTATATATTATTAAGATATCAATAATTTTTTTTTCCTAAGGCGAGGATTATTATCCTTTACATTGTTTTTTTAGCTGAAAAGTCTGTTTATAAATCTAATCTGATTTTTTTTTTTTTCAATTGTTAAGCAGTATACTTTGCTTGACTTCTACTGAATTTTTGTTTTTTCCTGTATTGAAATAGTTATAAAGGTTTTTATATTGGAATATTTTTCAAAAAGTGTTTTGAAAACATTTACATACCAACATCCATTAAAGCTCCTCGCAGCTTTTCTGCTCGTAAAATTCCAGATGATCCTCTACTGTGGCTTCTAAATATTGTCTATGAGTAAAATCCAAAAGAAAACTTTGCATTAAATGAAACATTTTTAAAAATATCTGAATTTTAAAGTGAAACCTTTCATTCTTTTGAAATGTAAAAGGTGTGCTTTAATATTATGAAAAAATGAATTTAAAATAATATGTAATGAAAAGTTAAAGATTTTAAAATTATATAAAACGTTTGTGTTTGCATACTGCCGATAACAATGGATTTTAAATACATTTGTTTATATTTGTATATGAATTATTTTGAAATGACTCATTTATCAATATTATCAAATATTGCTATTCTGCTTAAATTTCTGAAGACAAATTCGAATAAACTAAAGGTTTTTCAAAGTTCTTTCCCTCACTGCATAAAGCTGAAATTTGAATTGGACTATTTTACAAATAAATACCATTAACAAAATTTTTCGATTTCAGTGGTTTAAAAAAATCGACTTTGTTTTAAAAGATCATTGAATAGATTTTTAAAAAAGAAGCATTTATATGCATGTGTATAATGCAATTTTTTTTTACTGACCTGCCACAATTTTAAGCTGCACATGAGATTTTTGTAATCCTGATATTTGAGTCTCCCACTGCCACTTTTCTGAAAGAAACTCGTTAAGAAATAATTATGCACAAATTATTATATTTTTGTAGAACACTTTTATGAACTCGGAACTAGGACAGCTAATTTTTTTCTATTAAAGTAATCTTGCAGTAACATTCCTCTGAGTTGGTAACAATGTTGTTGCCATTGCAAAGATTTTCAATTTAGTTAATGTTGTGTCTTTTCTTGTATTGTAGTACAAAAATATTCTGGATTGTGTAAAGCAGCATAATTATAAATGAATGCTAATTTTATTAGTTTCTTTTATAAATCCACTGCTGGTTTAGAATATTATCTCTTGTATGAAATTAATCAGGTATGGCTTTTAATTGTTTCAAAACAAGACAATAAGATATTATTTTATTTTTGTTATTTATTAATTATATTTTCTGCTAAAATAGTTAAATATTATAACTTCAAAATAGTACTGCCATTTTAAAAAAAGTTTGTATCTTTTTTTTTTTTTTCTGTTTATAAGATTTGAAGATCTGTATGCAAGATTTTTTTCCCCCAGCAGGAAGCAAATTTTCATTCTGCAGTACTTGTATCTCTAGCAACTTTTGTACCTTTCATCAATTTTTTTTTTTTTTTTTTTTTTTTTTGAAAAAAGATTGGAGGTTAAATTAATTATTATTTTTTTTTTGTTGGTTTTTTTTTTTGAGAAAAAGACATTCTGAAAATTTAGCTGGAAAATAAATATAAATAGTAATGAATACTTTCCATTAAAATGAATTATAATTTTTTGCAACAGGCAGCTGTTGATAAATAATCTTGGTATTTTTAGGGCTTTTCTGCTCTACATGTCTGAATAAACATTTCCCAGTTTTTCTAAGGTCAAATAAATGATTTTTATAATTATAAATTAATTGAAGGATACATCCAAAGCTAGTATGATTTGTCTGCAGACCTCCAAGGTGGCACAACTTTTGACGTAATCTGGAATAACGAAAGGAAACAATTATATTTTTTGCAGCACTTTAATTGTACATACGTCATCCCTTTTTTTCATAACATTCTTACCATTAGGCAAACATGTTTCAAGAAGCTCCAAAAGTTCGAATGCTGAAATTGTTTTATGTTCATCAGCCAGTCCCAAAAATACTGCTTCATACGAACTGATTTTGTCATTAGTTGTTGGCGCCTGAATGATTGCTGGTTTCATGGAGCTGGGCACACAGTCTAGCAGCTTCATTCTTATTGGCTTGGTTGATAGCACCCGTAGAGTGTAGTTTGCTTCTTGGCACGGTTCAAAAGTGGTTGGAAGAAGGACAAAATAGCCTTGCTCTAAGTGGCAACGTACTGAAACCTTAAAATATGCACTTTGTGAGAGAAAATGGCATCATATGATTTGAAAATAATGTTTAGTATATATGATAGAAAATCCTCAAATCGTTTTGAAGATTTCAAAGATGTAACCAAGTGTTTTTTATGATTCAAGATGTAACCAAGTGATTCATGTTATGAGATAAGATTGTCATGTTGATCATATCTTTTATAAGCCATCATGCTAGCCATGAAGATTCCATCAACAGCAGCAACAAAAATGCTTGAACAGCACAAATATTTTAATGGAAAAAGAATTAGCCTGTTTTCAGATTCAAAAGAACATCACTCGACACATTCTTGTCTATGGAAGGAGAAATAAGAATGCTGATTCATCATTAGAGATTGAAAAGAGAAGGATGCTTGTGTTACATTAAATACATCAACAGAATTTTTAAAATCATGAATTATTTTTTAATATTTGAGAGTTGGATTTTAAGGTAGATTAAATGTTTTACCATTTTTAAAAAATGGCAGTGTCAGAATGTGTATGTTACTTTTAATTTTTTTTTATGTAATGGTATTTCTTAGAAATTATTGCTTAAAAATGTAATATTTGGTTAATTCAGACACACACAGCGAAGTAATTACTTACCTGTCTGCTATTACTGTATGGAGAGTTCAAGATAGATTTGTTTATTTTGAAAAATGATTTCCCAAGGACATCTGATGTGGGTTTAGACATCTAAGATGAAGAAAGCTTGTGGTTAATTTCATAGATTTTCACTTTGCATAGATCTCGTGATTTGTTTTATTATCATGAAAAAGTATTCCTTGGAAAACTTACTTGGTAAACACTGAATCCTATCACTCTTGGCTCTAAAACAATATGTTGGGACAAGCAAATCACCATGTCTTGAGCTTCACCTACGATCAGCTGCATTTGTGGATTCACATGAAATGTATCTACGAATAGAGAAGAAAGATGCAGCTACTCCATAAAAATTAGTGTTTCATAGTTTACTCTTCACTAGTTAAAAATGTGATTATCTAGTGCATCTCTAATTCATGATTGGTTAATTGAATAGTTGAGCTTCTCATTTTGAGGATATGCTTCATAATTTTGAACTAATTGTGCCGACTTCCACACCATAGGAGGACCTTTGGTACAAGATAGATTTAACTGACTGTAGGCCCACATACAGAAAGATCTTTTGTTAGAATGAGGTCTTTAACCTTATGACTTAAGGATCTTGGGTTCAGGTGATGGTCCGAGATCCATCAGGTTACTGCGGCCTGTCTAATGGATGGAATAAATGCATGGAATTACATATAAAAACAGATTGCAATCCATTTACTGTGTAATATTGCAACTCGAGAGCACTTGAACATTTGTTAAACTTTCTAAATGTATATGCGATTCCTAAGTTTTATCTGCATTTATCGATGAATATTATATGTATAACTTCAGACATGGTTCCCATAATAACTATTAGAGTGCAAATTGGTAAATAGTGTTAAGTTATTTAATGTATTATAGTTTTGTGCATGTATTTAAATATTTTTTTCTACAAAGAAGTTCAAGTTAATTTATTTAAAAATCAAGTAGAAACTTTTATTTCTTAAAATTTTTTGGCTGTATTTTCTTATGGTTGTTTCGTAGTTTTTTGGAAATTTTTCTAAGATTTCTGTGGATTCCTCCTGTGGAGCTCAATATACTTAAGATCATTTTAATTCTAAATGTAACATTATTAAAACAATGTGTTTTTGTATGTACCTAAAGAAGTTATTTTATTAGTATCTGAGCAAATAAGGACATATTATTCTAATAATAAAAATATTAATTTTAAATTTTAATTAGTATTCAGAAAAGTTGTTTTTCTATGTATTAAAAATGTCACAAGCAAATTCCATTCTAATTTTCAAAATTATGTGCAGCATTTTAATTTTTATATTTTGAAATCTAATGCAGATGACTCCCAGTGGTATCCAACGGCTACATCCATCACCTAAGCTATAGGGCGTTTATAATGGATATGAAAGTGGGCATTTTTGTTTTACTTTTCAGACAATTTACAACCTCTTAAAAAATTTATGCTCCATCATTTCAACTCCATCCTTGAAGTTGGGTATTTTCTTTTGAAATCTTTAATTCTCCTTGAAGATACTGTATGCTAATGATTCTTGTCTAATACTGCTTAGCCTTCTTATAATGTTCATAATACATTATCACTTTTTTGTGCTTAAATATTTTTTTATGACTAGAATTAAAATTTAATGTACCAATCCTATGATTTAATTCAGCTCACTGCATCTGTAATTTTAAACTCATGATATTGAAATATTCTGATATACTTCTGTTTATTAGGGTTAGTGAGATTAAAAATAGAGAGAGAAAAAAATGACGGGAGGATGTCTTTTTCAATCAGCCGCTGATGTTAAAGGTGTAGGACTACTTGGCTCGCTTGTCTCTTTGTTACTCGCGATTCTCTTTTGTTTTACGAAGCTTCTTTGTTATTCGTGTTACTCTTTTGTTTCACGAAGCTTCTTTGTTATTCGTGTTACTCTTTTGTTTCACGAAGCTTCTTTGTTATTCACGTTACTCTTTTGTTTTTCGAAGTTACTCGCAATATTCTTGTTTCTCGAAGTTACTTGTGATTCTCTTTTGTTTCTTGAAGTT